>WPDF01000003.1:0-268167 GCA_019137265.1 Neonectria coccinea
AATATTCATTCTTACTACTAACTTAATAATTATCCTTATAAGATACTTTCCTACTAGATAGTACTAAATATAAGACTGCTAGAGTATATACGTACGATCTAGTATAGCTTTAGGCTAACCGATGAAGACGCCTATACGACGCTTTTCTATATACTCTCTTAAAGGATCGCTATCGAGTTAGGGTATTATTTTAAGTCCCTTTTCCGCCGCTAAACTATATGCTTTAATCTAGGTAGGGGATGTATATAATTAAGGCAAACGGGTGGTATAGAAGAGCCTTTCTATAGATAACTCGCTCATATGAGAAGTACGACAAATGGGAGTGCTTAGTATGCAATGCTAGAGTGGTTTCAGTTGTTAATGTCTCTCAGTATTATCTCTCTCATCGATCTCGCCGCAGGAATACCGTTGCACTTCTCTCTTCTACAAATACCAACAAGATTCAAACCGGTCACGTCCGCCTTGCCTTGGGGTTTTCGGTCTGTGACAGACTCTTTTTGCAAGTGCTTAATGCCACTATCCCCGTTGATACGACAAGCTTCCTTTGAACCTCTTTGCCCTTTGTCTCTATTGAGACAGTGCTTTAGATGGCGATTATCTTTTGCTTTATCTACCTCTCTCGACCATCTTTGCATTTCGTCCAAGGATCGTGGACCTTGGATGAAATTGGTGACTACCCCGGCATTGTTCACATCTACCTGCACCTGTACAACAGACAAGTCACCTCGTGTTAATCGCAACTCAGCCTGGAGGAGACATTGGGCGGCTAGGGACCAGGATGCTCAATGCCAACAGTGACAAACGGTCGGGGGTTCGCGAGCAATGACAGTGCATGGTGGCTGTACATAGAGACACAAAATCAGGTTGGATCGACGTTGTGCCGAGAGGCCGTGTGTAGAACCTCACCAGGCTCTGGCAAGGAAACCCCCGACACCGTAGTGCCGACATAGCCCTCGATTTAACAAGTGCAACTCCTCTCTTATAATGTCGCGCACCATGGAAAAGACAGCCTTTGCTCGGGTCAAACATTCGTGGTGTCGACTCCAATCCCAAATGCATTCAACCATCCCCCATCCCGCTCGAATGCGCCGTATATGTGTTATTGTACAAGGTGTTGGTACTCCGCATGCGCTGGAAGCAATGCGCTCGTGTTCCGCCGTTCGTGAGGTCTCAATCCGGCTCTTCCGTCTCGTCACGGTCGCTTCAAAACCAGGAACCGCTCTTCTTCTTGCGCTCCTCAGTCTACGTCCCATATTAGTCCATCAACCTTGAACAAATTGCACATCAAGAACATACCCATGCCTGCTTGCAGTCGCGATACGCCCTACGCCGCCATTAGCAATCGACAACAAAACCTCCCGGCGTGAGGGGCAGCGCCTACTGGAAGTATTCGCCGCACATGGCCTTGTCGCCGCCGTTGCGGAACAGACACTTGTAGCTCCGCTGCGCAGCCTCCTGGCACGGGTCGTAGTACTCGCTCTTCGATTTTCTGCCGGGGAGGTTTGTTCTTCAGTCGCGCGGCGGCGGGATGGAGGGCGACGGGGAGCTTACGTCTCGAATTTGCGACGCTTGTCGTCGGACCAGGCGGCGGAATTGGCGTCCGTGGTGGCTTCCGACGGGGTCTCTGTCGAGGTCTTCGCGGTGGACTCGGGAGCCTTGGGCTCTTTCGCTTCTTGGGGGGCCATGATGGGGGCGTTGAGGATCGTTTGAAGCTGAGTTGGATTTCTTGGGTTTGCAGTGGCTGAACCGAGAATGAAGTCATGATCGGTTGAATGTCGGCTATCCGAGGGGTATTCACCACGACGTATACGAAGGACTCGATGAGTGAGAGGCATATTTCTTGCTCTATTCTTTTCAATTCTGGGAAGGATTAGTTATGGGATAATACGCGCTTCAATGGTCCAATCCCATAAACTAACGCCATCATGGTTCCCATCGCAACCCTCACCAAAACCCGTCTCCCTCCCAGCCCTTCCTCTCACCGCGTATGCTCTCCAACAACCCAGCCCTCGCCCGCTCAATCTTGCGCGTCGTCTCTTTACTGCAACATAGGCCGACATCGAACTCCTTCAGGTCGCTGTCACCCATGGTTGCCAGCGCAGCTAATCCGAGGTACGAGTGATACATGTCTGGCGGACCGCTGACAGCTTTCGAGAAGCCGCCGATGCGATGTTGCGTGATGTCGAGGATGTATCGCCGGGAAGGCGGGCTGTTAATTATCGAGGCATTACCGAGCATCTTCAACTAGGTGTCAGTGTGTGTTTCGCAAAGTATCGCAATGGATCGCATCATACCGCAAGCGTACCGCCCACCCACCAGCAGTAGCACGTATCGGCCTTTTTGTTCCAGCGCCCATTGAATCCCACATGACCGAGCTCGCCCTCGCCAATCTTTGCCTCTATGAAGTTCTCTTCCACTTCGTCTTCCTCCTCCGCCTCCGCGAGGTATCGAAACTGTCGCGAGGCCAAAAATTGTAGCAGGCCTTCGCGATTGGGAATGCCTTCTTTTAGAGCGTTCTGGGTTTCCGGCGAGGCGGTGGAATCTAGAGGGCGGTCAAGGAGGGAGAGTGCGCCAATAGCGCAGTACGCGTATCCAGCTGCAGCACATCAGTTGCTTGTTATACGACGGGCGATGGTAATGATAGAGCTTCCATACCATGAGATTCGTGCTGTGAGGACTCTGCGACGCCTCCATCATACGTCTGGCGATGTTAGGGCATATTCTCATCGTAGGGTGCTTGAACAACGTACCTGTCCCCGTCGAATGTGCGCAATCATTTGATCAACATCCACATCCTCAACCCACGCCTCATCGCCCTCGTGAACATCCCCCCTCAGCATCCAGCGAATACAGCTCGCCAGGTAGCTATGCCGCATATCCTTCCCCCCAACCGTCTCCCCATCCCAGACATTCTGGCCAAAGCTCCCATCCTCGCGCTGAAGCCCGCGCATCCAGCGGAGCAGCTTCGTGCGCTCCACGCCGGCAAAGGCGGCGCGCTCCTGGGCGTCGCCGTCGGCGGCCAGGCCCAGCAGGACCAGGGCGAAGAAGCTGGCGGCCAGGTTCGCGGTGCCCTTGGCGGCGTCCTGGCCGGCCAGCGCGTGCGTGGAGCTGCCGCAGAAGCCGCCGTCCGGGTGCTGCAGGCTCAGGACCCAGCGGCGGATGGCGGCGCGGTCGGACGCGGTGAGCGGCGCGGAGAGCAGGTCCAGGGCGGAGATGGTGAAGCAGGCGAAGGTCAGGCGGGTGGAGTCGTAGGCTGTGTAGGGCGAGGGGAGAAAGGTGCTGTGGCATCGTTGCCAGTACTTGATGTGTCGCTGCTTGTCCAGCGGAGGGGCGTCCTCTGACTGCGTGCTGTCTGCCATGTTACACTGCCTGGAGGGTATCTATTCTGAAAGCAATTGTAAGGGCTGAACAAGTAATAGAAAAGAACGAACGAAAGGAAGAAAGGCAAACAAAAAAACCAGGTCTGTTGAGGTTGATGTCCAGTCTAAGTGCTGACAGCCAAGTCAAGTCAACAGAGGTTCCTGGATAGAGTCAAGTCCCAGGAGAACTGTCGACCACTACGAATAGAACGTGGGGTAGCTCCAGCCACACCTCCCCACCACAAGCTTTGCAGCCACAGGGGTCCATCTCGATTAGATTAGCAGCTGCCTGACGGGAACCATGTGACGTGCCGCTCGCGAATCCACGTACGCGCAACGCAAGGCAACGCAGCCTGCGACAGACACAGACACAAAAGAACAACGACCTAACTAGACTCTGCTGTGAAGTGTGACCCTTCGTTTCCTGTCGTTTTCTATCACTCGCACACTGTCTTCTCCCCCACTCCTACTCCTTTCACGAGGCCTCACGCGACGACGACATATACCACACGGATTCCTGCTCCTCCTCCTCCTCCTCCTCCTTCTTGCGACACCATCACCAAGGCCAAGCTGAGCCACGACCCAACGCCCAAAACAACCCGCTGCCATGGCGCTCATCTCCGCCAAGACCATCATCACCTCGGTGTCGCTCTTCCACGTCACCATCGCCTACTTCTTCCTCACCAACCCGACCTCCATCGACACCCAGGCCCTCGTCTACGTCCTCGGCGAGAGCATGGGCATGGTGAGTTCCCGCTTCCCCTCTACGTCGCTTGCGCGCAACCCGTTATCATAGGGAAGAAACGACAAGTCCCTTGTTACTAACCCCCAACAGCCCTACGCAAGAGGCTTCGAAGCCCAGAGCGCTCCCCTCGCCTTTCTGGCCGCCATCCTCATCTTCCTGGGCTTCAGCGATCTGGTGTCGCTGTCCATGCCCGACGAGGTGTGCATGATCTTCCACTGGGGCACCCAAGGTCCGTTCTGCCGTCCCCCCCAATCCGAAACCTTTTGCGACGCTCAGACACCAACTGCTAACCCGTTCGCCAGCGCCCCTCCGCTTCGTACTCTCCTTCGGCTTCATCCTCTACGTCTTCCTCTTCGGTCCCTCATCCCCCGTCTACACGTCGTCCTCGTCCTCGCGCGGCGCCTTCAGCCACCCCAGCTCGCACAACCCGTCGTACCACCCCGCTGGCTGGGGCGGCGACGGCCTCAAGAACCGCCTATTCTTCACCTTCATGTTCATCGAGACCTTGACCTGGTTCTGGATCTGGGTCACCTTGCGCGAGGAGCGAAGCGCCATCATGGAGAAGAAGTCTCGGAGGCGAAGCCAGTCCCACGTCATGTAGCGTGTCTTCCAATATTTATCTCGGGAAACGTTGGATTCGGAGTATGGTCTTGCATTCTTACGGGACACGTGTAAATGCGTCCTTGGGGTTGACGTCGATTAGCGCATGAACGAACGGGAATGACATGGGTGCCAGGCTTGGCATAACGGTTTTCGCTGTTCATCTGGATATCATGTAACTCGCTACAGTGAATAATAGCGCCAACATCTATGGAATTACTGCAAGCGTACATGGGCTAAGTTGCTCCATCGTCTGGTGACCAAAACAATCGCCAAGTACTAGATATCCATAAGTAGTATACAATCACCCGTCTCAACTCAAGCAGGTGGCGACCGAGTTGTGCTGTAATTATCGCTCATAAAAGGGACAAGGTGAAGAAGAGCAAGAGATAGAAAGATATATACAGCGTCTGGCGCCGAAGAAATTGTTCAAGAACCCCCAATCATAAAGATGCCCACTTCCCAAAGTCCCAGCTGGTTAAGAATCCGTCCTTCTTTCGTCAAGTCGTTGGAGCTTTTGCTATTTCTCGTCCAAACTCAGCAGCCCATCATGACAACGCCTCGCCTCAGGCGGCCGTCTTTTCCACACCCGCCACGGGTGCTGATATATTAGCATTAGCTATTGTTGAGGCGTCGCTGTCGCCCTCGTGCTCCTCCTTCGGGGCAGCCAGCGAAAACCGCCTAATTGTCGGTGCCGTCTCGTCTTCTTCGTAGATCTGCTCTTCGATCGTCTCTCCAGGTGCACCAATCACCGGACTAAACACATCCACCTCTTCAACCTCATCCTCCTCCTCTTCCTCGTTTACCCCTTCGTCTTCTTCTTGGATCGTGACTTCTCCAGATCGACGTCCCATTCCCGAGGCACTCGCGCTCCGAGAATGCGACCCAGATCCCGTGTTTCGTGTGTTATTCGAAACCCCAACAAAATTGAGTGTTGGGCCTTTGAACAGATTTCTCTTGCGCTTTGCGAACTGCACCCCAGAAGCAAAAGGGTTGGGAGACCCTGGCCCCTGTGATGACCCAGGCGGCATCCCCTCGTTAAACATGCTGAGCGGGGGCGGCGTGGCGCGAACCAGGCGGATGTTCGACGGGAAAGACACTGCAGTGGGTGTAGCCGGCAGGACCTTTACCGAATGGTGCGGGGACTGTCCTCGCTGCATCGGCGTCTTGGACAGCGATGTTGAGAAGGACGCCGCCGAGCTGGTTGACGAGGCTTTCGAATGAGAATGGTGATGGTGGTGTATCGAGCGAACAGAAGACACAGACGAGGATGTCGACTTGCGTCCTCGTAACCCAGCTGACGACCGCCTCATGGTAGACCTTGGTGTCAGGGGCGAAGGAGAAAGAGACTGCCGCTTATATGACTGCGTAGTTATCCGCGGAGGCGGATTGCTCTGCGATACCAAAGAAGCGGACCCCGATTCATGAATGTGAGGTCCAGGCTGGAGTTGAGAATGCCCCTTGACGAGGTGGCCATTAGCCACTACCCCCTTGGGGAGTCCCGCTGTAGGTTGCAGTCTAGGTGATCCAGACGCCGGGTACTTGCTCGTTTGAGGTCGTAAGCTTCCATCCTTGCTGCTAATGGCACTGCCCTCTTTCTTGTGCAAGTCCGGGGTACTCCGACTCGTTCGTCGCTCGTGGCCTCTTTTCCTTCTTGTTGCGTTCTCAATAAACCAATGCGTCCAGTTCTTCCAATGCGTGATGAGCGCCTGGCTTGGCTTCCTCCTCGCCTTGTGTGTCTCGCTATCCTGTTGTGGCTGGTTCGAGCCATTCGGTTCGAGGGTATTGGAAGTTGTAACGAGATGAAGAGTCGACCCTCGAGACCGGGCGCTGCGAATGAGCCCTTCTTTCGGTGGCGGAATAGGCCGTCGCTGGCGAGATGTTGACACGGATCGGATTGAGTCCTTGTCGATCGGGGGCGGAGGATGATCGCCATCGGCATTTGCAGCACCAGGTTCCTTGCCAATCTCCAGCAGCTGGGGAAGATCCACAACATAGTCCGAGTAGTGGGCACTTCTCCTTTTACTTCTTCCACGACCTTGCGATCCCGAATGCTCCAATTTGAGGAACTGTCGTGTCAGGCCTCCGTCCTCGTCAACGTCATGTAACGTGGGTGCGATCCGCTCTAGACGACTTGACGCGGCCGAAAGGCGTCGTAAGCTGCGATTCTCGATTTCCCTCTCCTTTCGCCTCTTCTCTCTCCTCACGGCCTTGCGTTGTTCCTTCTCGAGAAGGAGAGCCCACCATCCGGCAAGGTTATCGCACTTTTGCGCAATGACGCTTTCGATGACTGCATCTATGTTGACTCCTGCACTTTGCATTCGATGGAGACAATCCTTTTCCAAGGGCGTCGCGAAGGGTACCGTTGGCTTCACGTCGAGAATAGCCCGCTGTGCTGGTGCATGATCAGCCAGGAAAGGATGTGCAAGGACATCAGGCAGAGTCGGCCGCAAAAGGGGCCTCTTGGACAAGAGGGCCTTGATCAATGGTATCGCATCCGGGGGTAAGTGGTCGGGGAATTTGGGTTCCTCAGAAAGAATCTTGGTCCGGGTCACATTGTCATCGTCATCGTCGAAGGGCAGCTCGCCACAGAGCAACGCATAGAGGATAATTCCCAGGCTCCAAACGTCCACCTTTTCACCAGCATACTTCTCGCCCTTGAGCATCTCAGGTGCCGAGTAGCATATAGTTCCGCAAAAGGTCTGCAGGTGGTTGGTCCTGCCCTCGTACTCCCGCGTGAAGCCAAAGTCAACCAGTTTTACGTTCTCGTGCTTGTCAAAAAGGATGTTCTCCAGTTTCAGGTCGCGATGAACGCATGAGTGGTTGTGTACGTATGACACAGCACCGACAAGCTGGGCAAAGATCTTCTGAACCTTGGCGACGGGTAACGGGCCGTGTTCGAGGAGGTGGTTGTAGAGTTCATCACCTGGAATGCGTTAGCAAGGCGAGAAACACAACACAGTAGCGCAATCAGTACCAGCGCAGTATTCGAGAACCATCCAGACCATGGTCTCCGTCACAATAACCTCGTATAGCCTTGCGATGTGAGGGTGGACGAACTGTCGGTGGTGGTGAATCTCGCGGGCAAGGTTGGAGTCGCCCTTGTTGGCTGACTTGAGGACAACCTAGTGGCTGGTTAGGACCGTGGCACGCACGCATGAGCGACGAATTGTAGATGTGACTGACCTTGGAGCCATTGGTGAGCTTGTGGGTGGCCAGGTAGACCTTTCCAAAAGAGCCCTTTCCAATCAACCGGCCGAGTGCATAGCTGCCGACGGACTTGAGCTCCTTGCCGGCGAATTCACTACAGGGGGGATGGTTAGTTGACGAACAGCAATGGGGTCAAAGATGGATGGGGACGTGGCTTACTCAAGAAGTTCCTGATATGAACGGGCAAGCTATCGAGAAGTCAACGTTAGTGGCTGCACGCGTCCGTCCAAGTCCAAGTAGACGCACCTTGGCCTTGCGTCCCAGCTCGGCCTGCCCCTTTGCAGCCTGCATCCCTCCGCGCCCAATGCCGGCCGATGACGCCCCGGGGGAGGCAAGTCAAGCCTCGGTGTGCTCCGGAAGGAGGGGACCGTGGAACACGTTCAAGCAGCGACGGGCTGACGGCGGGAGCGTCTCCAGTGGCAGTGTCGTACAGCTCTCAGACGGTGGCGGCACATGCGCGGGAAGGCCCAGGAAGCCGGATATTGCAACGGGACGGGGACGGAGACGGAGACGGGAGGCTGTCGGCCGAGGGGTCGTCGAGACGGGAGCAGCGGCTGCTCGTATGGTTCGTTACGGACAGGCCACGCACGCGTCGTCGTCGTGGGCGAGGAAGGGGAAGGGAATCGTAACGTTCGTGGGATTTGTCCGTGTTCGAAGTCGATCCGTCGGACACAAAGCTGCCAGGACAAACACCTAGATGAAATCTAGAGCTTTGGGCTATGGGCTATGGGCTTCTGGGGCGCGTGGCGAAAGGGAGAGAAAAGAAACAGGCCGTGCAAGGCGATGTGACAAGTTGGTTGCGGGAGTCAAGGTTTGGGAAATTTGGACATGGGGGACAGGATGGGATGGGATGAGATTGGGATTGGGATTTGGGGATGCCTTACCAGATACCGACGCGGAGGTACTTTGGGTCAGCTTAGCGCGTGGCTAGCCCTGCAAGACGACGGGACCGGTACTTGTGGGCCAGGTACCCCGGGGCTTAGGTGCAAACGGGAGCGCCATGGAAGGTCGCTCTGGAGGTAACGCCAGCAGCACCTCACGTCCGTCCATATTTTGACGGAGGGTTTAGTGCTTGCTATAGTACGTACAGATAACTGACCGGCTGACCGAAGTGAGTGAGTCTACGTAACAGGCAGTAATTGTAAACCGGATCCTACAGTATCAAGTGTTCTAGAGACTGGGATGCACGTATTCGGAGTTGCTCGCCATGCCATGGGGTGAGTGAGGCGGCATCGGCCAGCCGTTGGATGTGGCGCGACACGACGGGAGCAACCACAAGCCCGAACGAAGACATGTAAAGTGCCCAGTCAGTCTACTGTAACAACAGCAACGAGCACGAGAACAAGGCCAAAACGACAGGCGGCTTAGGAAATCCTCGGGGCCGGACGAGGAGCGACAGGGGTTGGCATGGGGCGCAAAAAGGGTTCGTTCGCTTAACCGTGGTATCTGGGCCTTTAATCAAACACCGTGGGCCTGGACGCTGTGCCATTCTCCAAACAATCCCGAATACTGACTGTCACTGTCCTGTCACTGCTGGAAGTACTCGTAGGACGGCATGCCTCTTTCTTTCTTTCCTCCCCCCGAAACATCGTCACATCGGTGCGGCCCATCATCAATCGGACACAGCCTTCGAGGGGAACGGACCGTCTCTTCCACGTATTCAGGGCTCATGCTGGCCTGAGAGCCGACGATCATGACGTGGACCAACGCCATGTGCATGCATGCAGGATCGACGGGAGCCACCGCATGTTCCAGGCGCAGGGTGGATGGAAGGTGAAGAAGGGGAAGAAGATGTTTGGAGCGCAGCATGTGCCGATGCGGAGTGTTTCATTGTCTCCTCATTGATCCTGTTTCCTCTGCAGATTCGAGTTGATCCAGCAGGGCCTCAAACAAAGTTCCGCAGCAGCATTACAAGTCACGGGGCATTAAACAGGCCTCGAGTACGCCTTGTGCCACAGCAAACCGGCCAACCAACTGAAGACAGCAACGGATGCCTCTGGTGATAGTATGTACGTGCAATCATTGCGATCCTCCCCACGAGCACGAAGGCTGGGGAGCACCGCACCCAAGATTGTTCGCTTTGTTCTCCATTCTATGTTCCTCGCGATTGAAGGTCTTGGGCGCAAGCCTTGCGGCGCACCTCGCGTCAATGTGTTTAGAGAAGCCTGAATGTTGTTTTTTGCGTTGTTCATTATTTATGAAGAGGAAAGGAAAACTAGAAGGGCGAAATTTTTCTTCGCCGGTTTTAAAGGTAGCCGCAGGTGGGGCGCCATTCAGTACCCGCCTGAGGATTTCGAGGCCCTGTGCCTGAAATCCAAGGCCATAGAGTTTGGTTGAGGCCGCAGGCTGTTGCAGGACAGCCTGAGGACACAGCATCCGACTTGGCCATGTGAATTGATTGTGTCGTCTAAGTCAGAGTTAACTCTCTTTCTTTTCTCACCACACACAATTTCAAAATGCCAAATCCCATATCAGATTGGTTTCGAAGGAAGTACGGGCAGATCAGGCCAAGGCGTCGTATTCCAACTCTTCCAAAACATCGACGTCCCATCACCCCTGGAGCAAGCGACGCCCGGAATGAAGCCATCCCCAGGAATGGCCTCTTTTTTGCGAAGCTGCCTCCAGAACTCCGATACAAGATTCTGGTCCAGGCGTTCGGTGACCAGGTGGTTCACATGGATCTCATCTACCAGCACCCCCGCCTGCTTCCAGAAAGCACTGTCCACAGGGGTCGATCCGCGAAGTCGATGTATAGAGATGGGGTAAGTGTTGATCTCGACCGCCCGAAGCAGTGGAGATGGCGGAGCTTCGTCTGTCGCCGGGCCCCACCGACGGCATCGTCTCTGTGGGCCCGGCGCCGGGTTCAAGCAGCTCGACATAGATGCCGGGTCGACGCTGGAGTCTTCGGGGCCGGCAAGGTGCCGAGTCAATACTTCATCGGCGTCATGGGCTGGCTGCTCTCTTGTCGACAGGCGTGAGGTGCCCCCGCGGAGAATGATCCGGCTTTGGCCAGCGCTGACTAGCTGGGCTAGGTACATCGAGGGCATTGACGTGCTCTATTCGCAAAATACCATGCACATGGCAAGCAAGGAAATGATTATGAATCTGCCTAGACTGCTTGTACCTCAGAGGCTTCAAGCCATCACCTCTGTCGAGATTCTCTGGGATTTCGAGCCCTTTCCAAAGTCTGGTCGGAAGTCGGATTACCAGCCATTGGCGGACTGTAAATCCTTTCAGGCCTTTCTTAACCTCGTGCCAAAAGTATTTCCCAAACTAGGGTCGCTCTACATCTCGTTGCAAGGATGTTTGCACTACAAGTCCAGCGAATACCCGTCTTCCGACGAAGAACTTTTCGCCATCCTCGAGCCTACCATCATGCTCCCAGTCGACAACATGGTCCGCAAGCTTGGAGCCCACGTTACGGAACTCTCTATTGCAATCCCGAATTCCATATTTTACCATTACCAAAGGCGCGCAAAAAGGATGGGATGGAAGACAGAAAAGAGGTCGCCGGGCGACCAACGAGCGCGGCATTGGAGACCGTTGGCAGACTGCGCGTTTCGGTCGGGCTACTGGGTACCACGGGGTAAAAGTACGCTCCTACAGTGGCGCCATACGCCGGCGCTTACGGACGGCGAGGAGTCGATATTTTAGACTCGACTGATAGTCTGGCGATTGGTTCCAGGAACTCCAGGGACTCGGCGTCAGAATGGCTCGCGGATGGGGCAGAAAAGTGAGCCGCAAGTCTGACATCTTCACCACAACTACCCAGCATGAGACGCCTCATCAGGACCACGCCAAAGTTCCAAACGCCTCTAGCGCCAGCCCAATCACATGTAAGGAAAGCTTCGAGCTTCGAGCTTCTTAGCCTGGTCTGTGGCGATGCTCGACGGCGGCTCCACCAGCTGGCATGACGCAGGCGGTTAACACCTCATCGCCCAGAGCGCATCGTGCCGCGTTTCCATTATCCCACCTTGGCGGGTTCGCTACTCCATCGCCAAGAGCATTGCCCACCGCAGTCCTACCACTTGACGTTGCGACCTTTCTTGGCTCAGACGGCCGTGATTCAGCTCGTCTGTGAAGGACTCTGCGGTCTTGGTTCCCTGTTTTCGGACGCTTGTTTTATCCTTTTGTTCACCCCGCACTCTGCTCACTTGAACTCCCCTCCTCACGTCATCGCATCTCCTTCACCTTCACCTTCACCCGTTAGTTGTATATACCTTCATCGCAGCCATGGCAGAACTCGCAGAGCGTATGGGCAGCCTCAACCCCTTCTCCAAGGGCAAGAGGGGCCGTCGCGTCGACGACGAGGACATGGGCGAGGACATCGACAGCGGCACGGTTGCGGGCGGCGGCCACACCACGCGCCACTCGGCCGTTGATCTCAGAGTCAGCCAGGCGCTGCGCTCGTTCTTGGCCGACAAAGGCATCTTGTCCGAGAGGGACGCCAGCGCCGAGAAGGACGCAGCGCCCACGCGTGCGCTGCTCGACCTGGTCAGCAAGCCTCACATCCAGGTGCCGGCGGAGCTCACCGACCGGTCTCACCCGCTGCCCGAGTACTTCATCAGCTCCAGCCACAACACCTACCTGATGGCCCATCAGCTCTTCGGCGACTCGTGCGCGACGGCCTACGACACGGCCCTGCGCACCGGCGCGCGATGCGTCGAGATCGACGCCTGGGACAACGGCGACAACAAGGCCGAGCCCAAGGTCACTCACGGGTACACCATGGTGTCCAACATCCCCTTCCGCGCCGTCTGCGAGACCATCCGCGATGCCGTTGACAGAGAGGCTGCCGAGTCTGCGGCGGCTGGGCTTCGCGCCGCGCCCATCATGCTGTCGCTAGAGAACCACTGCGACGCCGAGGGCCAGAAGCGCCTCGTGGAGATTATGATCGAGGTCTGGGGCGATCGTCTCCTCAGCAAAGCCGTCAGGGAGCACGGCCACCAGGAACAGGCCGGAGACGGAGGCCATGTGACGCTGGAGGAGCTGGGCTCCAAGATTGCCGTCATTGTCGAGTACCACATCCAGGGCGAGATCGACAGCGACTCGTCCAGCTCAAGCGATTCCAGCGACTCGGAGGACGAGGATGAGAAGAAGGCGCGGGAGGAGTACAAGGAGAAGAAGAAGGCCAGCTGTGGCATCATCATCCCCGAGCTGGCCGAGCTGGGCGTGTACGCTCAGTCCATCAAGCCCGTCGACGACTCGTGGTACAATGGAGAGCTCGTTAGCGGCCCTCACCACCACCTCATCAACGTGTCCGAGTCCGGCGTCGGGGCCCTGCTCGCCGAGCACAGAGAAGCCATCGCGAAACACAACGCCCACCACTTGATGCGCGTGTTCCCCAAAGGAACCCGCATCTCGTCGGGCAACCTCAAGCCCGTGCCCTACTGGGGCGTCGGCGCCCAGATCTGCGCGCTCAACCTGCAGAACTTCGGCACCAGCAACCAGCTCAACGAAGCCCTCTTCAGCGGCACCGACGGCTACGTGCTGAAGCCCGCGGCTCTCCGGGCCGGAGGCAGCGGACGGCTCAGCCACGGGCGCAAGAAGAAGCTGACGCTCCACGTGGCCGGCGCGACGGACATCCCGCTGCACGGGGACGAAGAGGCCGACGGCATCAAGCCGTACCTGACGTGCACGCTCTACCACCCGGACGACCTGAAGGGCAACCCGCCGAAGCGCAAGACGTCGGCGTACAAGCAGCACAAGCTGGGGTTCCTGCACCACGGCGAGAACCCGCCGCCGACGGACCCGGTCTGGGACGAGGCGCTGGAGTGGGAGTACCAGGACAACGAGCTGGTGTTCCTGCGCATGCTGATCAAGAGCGACGAGAGCTGGTCCAGGAACCCCATGTTCGCCGTCGCGGCCGTGCGGCTGCACTACCTGGTGCCGGGCTGGAGCTTCATCCGGATGTTGGACATGCGCGGCCACGAGACGAAGTGTTCGGTGCTTGTGCGGTTCGTGATTGAGGACGTTTGAGTTGAGTGAGGGTGGGATTGTCTTATATGATTTATGATGTTTTCTTCTTTCTGACCCTTGCCTGTCTTGCGTTTAGTGTCTACGAGCATGTCTAAGAATCTTGTGTTAGTAATTGGAACTCTTTGAAGCTCGTGTCTTGCCTCTGTCTCGACGTTGGTTATTTGAGGCAATATACTACATGATCCGTGATCTCGTCTACTAATTATTCAACAGAACCACCTCGGGCTCCGTCAGTCATCGCTCTCTCCCCGTTTAGCTCCCAGGTGGAGTTGATGCCTCGTTCAATGTTTCCAATGGGGAATCCCTTCTAATACAAGACATCCGACTAGAGGTTGCAAATAAGCGTACGCGTCAGCCTTGGTTTATCTGCTTATTGATCCAGGCCACTGTGCACGTCGGCTTACGCGGGCGATTTCGTCATGATGGACCCAGGCGGACGAAATGACTCCGGACGTTGGCATCGTTACTCCGGGGTGCATCGGTTTTATCCAATTTGCACGGAAATAGAAAGAATTAGGGTCACAACTTTGTGCTAAACTCTAGCGCTAATAAGAGTGGCCGGGGAGAGAGCATCGACATTATCCCAGTCGCTCAATGTTCCGGCAACTCTAGGTTAAGCTCTTCGCATTAGTCTATCTGCCAATTGATCGTTGACAAACCCGAATAATGCTCCGTTCAACTATCTTAGTTATCTGACTTATTTGCCATATGCATCACTTCGTAGTCATGCTTGTTATTCTCGCCGGCGCTAGGACCAAGAGTCATCCGGCCCAATCCACCAACATCCGAATAGCTTCGGATCTTAACGTCGCTTGGTCACATCAGGCCATCGCCGCACCAAGAAACAATAAAAGCCACCGTCAGACGCTGTCAACCAACCCTTTTACACTCATTTCTCATCATCCACATGCAAGCCCCAATACCACTTACAATCAGCATCCTCATCCTTATCATCATGGCCCTCCTCGCCTTCCTACAACCCATCCTCGACAGCGTCATCGCACCCATCCACCTTCTCTCCTTCTCGGCCCTCCTAGGCTCACAACTCTACCAGTCCTTCGTCGTGACCAAAGTAGCCTTCGCAACTCTGCCCCGCGCCGCCTACGTCAACTTCCAGAAGCGCATCTTCCCCGTCTACTTCCACGGCCAGGCGCTGCTGCTCTTCCTCGCCGCGGTGACATTCCCGCCGCAGGGCCCGCTGTCGCTCATCCAGCACAAGAGCGACTGGATCCCGTTTGCTGTTTCCGGTGGTACTGCGGCGCTCAACTTTTTGGTCTATGGGCCGCGGACTCGCACGTTGATGCTGGATCGCGCCCAGCAGGGTATCTTCACCGTGAGCCTCTTTGCTGCGTATGAGCTAACATGAGACAGGGACGTTGGACGCCAAAGTAACCGGCTTGGATGGACCCAGCCCGGAAATGGCGCTTCTAAAAAGGAAATTCTCTCGGGCTCATGCCATGTGCATTCATCTGAATCTCGTGTCAATGGGTGCCTTGTTTTGGTATACCTGGAGGTTGGCATCTCGCCTTCAATAGTGGGCCGGAAGGCCAGTTCCCAGACTCGCTACAATAGTTGGACGGAGTAGACAAGTCGCCTCTCAAGATATAATTTCAGATAGACATTCTTACTTCCTTATTCAATCCTAGAATGAGGAGGAGAAACCAGCTTAGCGACCAATAGTGAATTCCCTCCGTGTCAGTACCCATCTGCACATAACCGACTCTCAGGCCGAGGGCAGGTAAACAACCATCTCCAACCCACCCGAATACGGCGTTGTAGTCGTCTTGAACCCATTCTTCGCATCGTGCAGATAATCAAGCAAGTCCTTGTACAGAAGCTTGGCCCGTCCCGTGTTGTCCACCAAGACGATTGCTCCCCGTCTCAGCCGGGGCTTGATGATCTCCAGCGTGGGCAGCGCCAGCAGCGTCCAGACTACATTCTCGTGTTAGTAAACCCGTCCTAAGTTAATCGCGATAAAAAGGGTGTCGTACCGTCCAGCAGCAACATGTCGATCTTATCAGGCATGCCCTCCTCCACCTTCAGTGTCTCCCGCAAGTCGCCCTCGCGGAGCTCGATCCATGGCTCAACCTCATCGCCCGCCTGTTTCCAGTGATCCCTCGCCCTCGCAGCCTTGGTCGGCTCCTTCTCCGTCCCGATGACCTTCCCCGTCGACGGCTCTCCCGTCGCGGCCCGAGCAGCAGCCACGTTCTGGCCCACCGCCAGCGCGAGATAGATGGTGGACACGCCGAAGCTGGTGCCGGCCTCGACGACGTTGCGGGCGCCGATGCTGCGCGCCAGCAGATACATGAACTGACACTTGTCCTCCTCGAGACTGATGAACCTGTCGCGCATGTGGTCGTCCGATGCGGGGCTCCAGGCGGCGCCCCAGATGTAGTAGCTCGCGAGACGGCGGATGTAGAACCACTTCTGAGATAGCGATTTCTCCTGCGCTTCCGACTCGGCGTGGAGACGTTGGAGGAGTTCGTGGACACGAGGGCTCGCCTCGATGGTTTGGAGAGCAACAGGTGATGGGGCCATGATCAGTTTCGTAAGAGATGCCTAGTAGAGATAATCGTGTTGCGTATTCTAGTGAACGCTGCTCCTTTTCTTATTGTAAAGGCGCTGTTTCGAAGGAATTAATATGCGATGCCACACTGTATGTATGAAGAAATAAACCAAGGTCCAGCTCGGCCATATGCGAAGCATGCTACGTCCGAGACCGACCTCGCAAGCCGGATACCGCCGCACTCGACATTAAGACCGATACTTCAGCAATGACTCCATCGTCGCGCCATGCCCAGTGGCGCCATCACCACGTTTCCAGCCAACCTCAGCCGTCCGGGTGCTCGTGAACGCACATGTCAAGCGGGGAAGCGTGCATGCGAACGACTCCTTCGAGCAAGCCACATCACGGCAGATACTTGATGCTACCGTAGCGACGAAACGAACCGCACCAATGCTGCAACCGGTGAGCCAGTCTTCGCCGCGATACAAGTGCCTCTCTAAGAATGATATCAGATGCTCCGGGAGTCATGGTGGAAAATAGGGCCTTCCGGGCATTCATCTCGGGTGTCCGGCGTTGTGGGGAAGTTAGAGGGACCGGCCCGAGAGCGGAGGTCGTATCTCCGGCCGAGATCTTCGGGCCCGAGTTTAGAGCGTCATTCCGGGTTTTCCGGGTTTCGGGAGTCCCGTCTAAGTGTTTAATGCTCATTATAATGGGTGTAATGTTGCTTGTTATCATTTGCCAAGACTGTCGTCAATGAATCACGTTCTCTTCTTGGACGTTCCTCCGGGTAAGCTCCTAACTTCTATTGCTTACACTTCAGATAATAACTTCCTTCTTCCAAGCTACAACGTCTAAACTAGGCACAGTTCATGAAGCTAGGTTTCTTGTATCCTGTGAGGAAGACCTACAGAGGTAAAGCACTATCCCACAACCCAAGCAACGAGCAGCTTTCTAAGATCGATGCAGGGCTCCCGGGTAGGCTAGATCCCGCCATAGTCGTCCTTCCCACAACACCTCAATTTCCTTCTCTTATCCAAGGCAGCACGTTATTCTGGCAGATCACCACGTCACCGACATACCACACGAGACTCTGTGAAAGTCCTTCTGGGAACGACGTCGGGCAGCAACACGTTGGCCCGAGTACAAACGCATCACGGATGACCCGGAAAAGTGCAAGTGTAAGTGCAACCATCGCCCCCAAGGCGAACCTCAGCCTCGTATAGTGCCGGCCTTCCGAAGAGGCAGAGCAGGTCACATTACAACGAGATATTCATCAGGCAGGAACTGATGACGAAGGCCGAGAAAGAGGTAATCCGGACGATGATGTGCAAGCCGGCCAAGTCTTGATTTGTCCGCACCTTCAAGTCTGAGGGTTGGCGGTGATAAGACTGGAAAAGGGAATGGTTGTCTCATTCTGTAACACGGGTCGTTTGCTTGTATCATGGAAAACAGAGGTTGGCTGACGGGTGCGCGCATGGATCGCAGCTGGACAGACCGGTGAGGATTCGTCTGGTGGTCACATGGCAAGCCAACACCCGTATCACTCGGTGCATCGTCGAGGTCCAGTAGGATCCTCAAGTAACAGCACCTGCAAGTCGCCGATCAGGCGGCTGGGGAAAGGTCACGTCCTTTATTAGTTAGGGTTGTGCGACTCCAGACGAGTTATGGCCCACTCAACGTCGGAGAGCCTTCTCGCTCTCAGCCAACGGCAGAGACGTGCGTTGCACACAGTCGGGACTACCATGGACCAGGTCGAAAGACTGAGCCGTTGTGCGACTTCGATGGACGCGTTACACGGGTTGCGTCAGAAGCTGAGACGGCACGTCCCGGAGATCTGCGGAGTCTTACGGCTCACAAAAAATCGGGGGGTGACAGGTGTCGGTGTGCCCCAGTGTTGGGCATCATCTCCTTCGGTCAAGCGGTTGGACTTGGGTTGAGGGCATTGAATTATCTGAGGGTTCGAGTTCGTGACCGGCTGGACGAGGCTCTGGTTCGCATTAGATGCCTAGTGAGAAAGCTGACACGTCGGCGAGGCAGCTCCGGCCGAGTGAGAACTAGATGTATATGCGTGGCTAGCGAGAAGTTGCCGTACGGCGTAGGAGGGCCGGGGAAAGGCATCGACGACGCCGAGGGCACTCATCAGTGTGCTGTCCTACAAGGGAACACTTTTACAAGGCTCCAGCGGACCAAAGTGTCTGAAGCTCGTGCATCGGGGGGGGGGGGGGGGGGAAAGANNGGGGGGGGGGACTGAATGTTGAGGTGACACGACTAGGTGATCGTCAGCGCGAAAATTGAGTCTGAGCGGGAGACTAATGTAAACGCCAAGGTCCAACCACCCGAGAGCAGGACCAGGAGCGAGCTTCGGCTTCAGCCCCAGCAGAGGTTTCAGAAGAGAGAACATTCTGCACTCCTTACCGCCAGACTGACGTTTTTGGCCATCACGAGGCTTCATGCTGCGAAGGGTGTGTGGGCGGGGAAACAGAAGGGGAGGGCTACGGAGGCTGAGTGGACGGAGTCTGCCCGGTTTCGAGGCATTCCGCATCTGGACAGTATCGGGGGCTTTGAGGGACACGGAGAGAAGAGACGACGATCGACAGCGGTAGAGAACGCAGGGCCTAATAAGGGGGGAAGATCAAAGTGTAATGGGAGGAGGGGGCCGATCATCGCTGCGACGGCATTTGTCGGGTGGTATCGAGAATGACGAGGCCGTGATGCGGAAAGTCGTCGTGGCTCGGCTACACGCTGGGAAATGTTGTCGGTCGGTATTCCTTGGTTGCTCATGGGATCTTCAGAGGTGGTTGGGCGGAGGAGGGAATGAGTGGAATGGAATGCGAGACGACGACACCACGGCAGCCATATCAGATTGCCGGATTCTGGCGCTTAGATGCTGGAGACGTCTGGCGTTAGACCTAATAGTGAGACAGCAGAGCCACGACTTGACCAGAACCAGAGGAATAGAAAGCGGCCTCGCGAATCCGAGACGTTCGATCGGAACCCCGGAATTCCAGCCAGCCAGGAGTATTCGTACTGTAAGACCCCGATGAACCTGGGCCCGCAACAGGCGAAGCAAACAGGCGCCCGGAAAATGGGCGATCTGGTCGCGGACGGAAACAGCTGGGGTCAGAGTCGGTTTGAGGAATGATGACCGACGTCATGGCCGGCCGGGTTCATGATGCAATGGTCTGATATTTGCCTCGCTCTGACTACCGCCCTGGTTGTCTCGGTTGCCTGCCATCAACGTCGTAGTTGGAGAGACGTGACGATGACTTCACATCTGACTCTTGGACACGGGTTTCGAAATATATTCACGAGAAGAAGAATGATAACGATGGCGAATGCAACAACGACATCGGGGTTGCTGGCGGTGATAGTGACGGGACATTGCAGAGGGGTGCTCGCTGGCACGCTCGCCATCCATCAGGTTGAACAGGGGGGGATTTGCTAATACTATGACCGTGCGGAAAGAGGAATGATGAGGGAATTGGGATGCGCGGGCCTGGTTGGCCATCGAGTTCCCGGCGATGCGACGATCGTAGTCGGTTTGCCTGGAGGAACAAGCACGAAGCGGCGGTTTGCTCTGATTGGCACTTGGCGGATAGGCCACCGTTTCGAAAGTCTTGGCCAGTCGAGTCCTGGACCCTGTTTGCTGCGGGCCTGGCGGAGGTTGCGTTGCCGATCCATGACATCAGCTTGGCCGAAGGCATATCCGGGTGGAGGGTTGGACGGGCGGCTGATGGAGCATCCGGGGCGACGGCGCGAGGATCTGCTGCTGCGTAGCGTATGAAAGGAGTGTTGATCAGAATGTAGACTTCGGTGGCTGCCGAGCCGTGCCGTTGGGGTGAGTGAGGGAGGGAGGAGGGAGGAGGGAGGAGGGAGGAGGGAGGCATCGCCAAGTTGAGTCTCTTGGAGGTTTCGAGACAAGGTCGACACCTGCCATGGCCACCTCACCACGTGCTCGCGCAAGAGACATTACATTGATCGCTGAGGTGTCTGTCCGCCTGTCCGTTCGCAAAAACCGGATATTGTACGGGCTGGGTTGCATTCTCGGGTGCATCCCCATCCATCACTTGTTGAGACAGACGACAGACAGCTTGCTTTGCTTGACAGTTGATACACTCGCTGTCAGACATGGGGGAGAAGTGATTCCCATCAACCGAATGGAATTTCCCATCCTGCCAAGCCGAGACGACCACCCCCCCCCGCGACGATGCAAATCTTGTCCGGACTTGGTGTCTGTGAGCGGCACCATGGATGTCAAGGGGTGAGTGAATGCATCGCTGACAGCACGCCGACCAGGCAAAACAATGGGTGCTCTGATCAGACCACGAGAAGGAATAATGGACTCGGATAATAATAAGGCGACATCCTTTTTTTTTTTCTCTCCGAAAGGGCGTCTCTAGGACCTGGTGACTGTTTATCGAGAGGTCGTCGATGGGGTTGGTTGCAGCTGGGACGCTCGAGTCCAATCAACTGTCAAACAATCGACCGACCGTGACCGATTTGCTGGGGCCATTAGACGGTGAAAGGGGCTAACAAAGTAAGGGGCGGTTGATCCCATTTGCCGATACCAAATAAATGGAACTGGCGATGTTTGATGGAGGTGCTGTAAGAAGTAGCTCAGGTGGGGGTCGTGTTCGTTCGCGCATGCCTTCTGCTTCCCTCCCGTCCTCCCGTTTCAACGGTCAAGCAGTTCCCTGTTCAAAAAAGGAGTTCGGTAGGTATGTTCGCGGTAACTATCTTAGGTCATCAGTCCAGCCTGTCACAAAAAACGGACCCCTAGAAAGCGGCAGCGGAGGTCAAACTGTCGCCTTGCGGCGCAGCCAGGGGGGGGCTTGTCATCCCTCGCGACAGGCCATTGTGCGAAAGAAAAAAAAGTGTACGCCTGAGGCCCCGAGAAATGGAAAACCTGCAAAAATTGGCTGATCAGCGGCCAGTGACGCAATGTTTGGCCCTTGCAGCCAACCGCGCTGCAGTCCCTTCGGTGCAGGAGACCCCGCTTCGGTGGGGACCCAAGCCGTGCCCCCCATCCCCGTCATCACGGGGAGGCTTCCTCTAGGCCTCTAGGGTTCTGTAATTAGTTAGCACCGAGTTGCCTCCAAGGCTCACCTGAAAGAAGGATGGAAGCTTGAGGTCGCCTAGCCAAAACACCCGATAACCTAACGAATTCTCGACCCCTAAAAACTGTACTCCCTATAGCGCCCAGCAACCGGGCGTCGTTGGGTCCCAACCCGAAGACCCCTGCGGTTGAGGGGTCCAGCCAGGGGTTGTCGAAAAAGGGCTGTGAGGAAGGGCGCCCTGTTTCGACCCTGCTTTAACACTGCAACATATCAGTTCCTCGGTGGCCTTCAGTGGCCGGGACAACTGGGGATCGTCCCAAAGACTTGCCAAACGGGATGGGTACAGAGGAGGGGGGGACCGACGACAGTGCATTTGTTCTCGTCAGCCCACTGTCTCTCAGAAGGCCGATTCTGCTCCGTACCGTGCTCCCAGGCTGGAGGCGTACAGCGATGAATGTACCCTGCCTGCACTCCGTCCTCTCTGGAGACGGGATCCATCGGTTCGCTGATTTCACTGCCGTGCAACAGTAAGTACTATACTGTAGGTTCCCAAGATGAATACTCTTGCTCTTCTGCGTGTCTGACAAGCGCATCCAAACCCAAGGGTTGGAGTGTAATAATTACCACGCAATGGATCCAATCTTTTTCATGGGCGTCGGAGAGTGAGAGGTGGTCCGCCCACCGTGGGTTCCCAGAGTACCGGGATCGACATGCGCAGACAGGTACCGTCCCGCCCTAGCTAGCGCGGGAGGGTACCGGCTGAGGCTTGGCCCCACAGGTACCTATCGGGCAGTCCTCCGACGGCCGGGCACAGTCCACATGACTGCCGCGCTGTCGTCACTATCTGTACCTTCGTACCCCCCTGCCGGGTTCAAGGCGATGAGAATGAGATTCCAGGGTCCCTCCTTCCCACTTCTTTTCCGAACTCTCTTTTCGCGAAGGGGGGATGGGTGGGTGCCAATTGGTGTCGTAGCGCCTGTTTTCTGTTCTTGTTCTCTCTGCCCGGCGCTTCAATGACTGCCTGCCGGCTGATGCAAGCTGGAAGAGGAGCGTATTCGGAGATAATTTTGATTCTGCAGATGCACTGCACAATCAAACGGTCGCGGTTACAGTAGACCACTGCTACTTCATCACTGTACAGAGAGGATTGCCGAGCTGGGCAGTCCGGGTATCAGCGAATGGTCTCCATCCATGTCCCCCCTTGGGCTGCCCGCCTGTCAATGATGCCTGTCCACTAATAGATGCCTGTCGGGATGCCTGCTTGCCTGCTTGCCTACCCTCCCTGACGGGCAAACTGATGTCGCTGGGTTTCTCTTGCCACCTCTTTTTTTTCTTCCTTAGGTTCTCTCTCTGTTCTGGCTTCCCCCACAGTGACCTCAGAGCTGCCGTCACTCTTCATCTGCCCTGTCGGGTCCGAGTCTTCCAGCCGCTCGGAGGTGGTAGTAGTACTAATCCATCCATCCATCCCTCTCTCCTCTTGTCTCTTTGCATTCATCCTTCTTCTCTCACTCACTCACACTCACAACCCACCGGTCGCCTTGCATCTATCTCTCTCTGCCTGCATCTGCATCTGCATCTGCATCTGCTTCCGCATCTGCATTTGTAGTGAGTGAGTGGCACATCAAACAAAAACCTCCACTACCAACCAGCCAGTACGTATCTCCGACTAGTGAGTGCTTCAGCATTCCATGTCCCCCCATCCTACTTCTTCCCCATGCGCTCGGTTCAACTGTCTTGCCTGTCTTGCTTTTTCATCGGCTTGATTGCCCTGTTCCATACCTGGACTCCTGGAGCCCTGGACTTCTGGAGCCCTGGAGCCCTGGACCCCTTCTTTTTTGGCCCGTTCCCTCTGACGCTCGGGTTGCTGCAGGGTCGACGACTTGTCCACTATTTACCGTCCACTATTCCACTGTCCACTGTCCACTATCCACTATTAATCACTGTCCATCTGCTGTCCACCTGCTGTCCACCTACCCGATCTCCACCAAGCGCCCTCACAGTGCTCGCTGCTAGGCCAGGGAAGGACGGACCTCGTCGTTCGCACTTGCCCATCTCAGTTGGGCCCCTCCACTTGCTCGCCCACGCCCGCGACTCACGAGCGCCTCCTTGACCGCCCGCCCGCCAAAAACGTCCAACCCCCCCCAAGAGACAAGACTCATTCATTTCCGACCACACTCGCGCACTCTCACCCCGAAACCCTTCTCCCAAAAGCACGCACGCACGCACGCAAACGAACAAAACATCAGAGAGACACTTCTCTCTCTCCCTCTCTCTCTAGTTTCTATCCGGCCTTGTCTCTCGTTCTCGTTCTCGTCCTCTTCCGACCCTTCACTTCTCAACTCTCACTCTATCCCTCTCTCTCTCTCCCTTCTCCCCCGTCCGGATCTGTGCCGAGTCTACTAGTGGTGGACCCTCACTCAACCAACCCAGACAGAGCCTCTCCCAGGCGCTCGCATCGCGCATCGCGCATCGCACTACGAGATCGAGACCCCCAGACCACGTGGAACTATTGGAATTGGGAATCGCCTCGCCCCTCTTCAGCTCCCTCCGCCTCCTCACTTCGCCGCATCCCCTCGCCCTTTCGCCGCATCAGCGCACGCGACCTCGACCCAACCCACGCCTCACTGCCTCGTCCTCGCCGCTCTTAATCCGCGGCCTAACTCGGTCTGCGTCTGACATTTCTGTCACTCGTCTTAGTACCTGTTTGTGGCAAATATTCCTGAGCATAATCCTCGGTGCCACCGGTGACGACATCGCCCGGTCTCCTCGACTCTTCTAATATCACCTCCCCGTCTCGCAGTCTTGACCCCAAGGCTTGAGACATCGACTATCCAACCTACCATCCCTCCAACCTCTTCTACCCAAACATCGCGCCTCTGACACCATGGCCGACGACAACGACACCCAGTCCATTGGCTCCTCAGGCCAGCCCCATCCCATTGCGCGATCCGACTCTTCAACCTCCACAAGTCCTTCCGACCACAACGAGCCCATCATTCCCAACGAGCCCGTCATTCACCAGCCCATTCCTACCCGCCCGCGATTGCCTACCCGAAAGAGCAGTGGACCGTTGGCCGTCCCCCGTGACAGCTCCGCAGTTGGCCCTGTCGATGCTCACTTTGGGCCGGATGACGTCAGGGCAATGAGCCCCCGACGAACGAGCGAGGATCTCGACAAGATCGGCAAGCAAGCCAGAGAAGAGATGCAGAGGTGAGTCATGGGACTTTTTCCTGCCTTCGCAACCAGTCACTAATTTGGTCATCAGACATGCGAAAGCTCTTCAAGACTCTCTGCTCACCATTTTCAACCGCATCGAGGCGGTGCGCGAGGAGCATGACAAACTCAACAACAACAACAAGTTCTTGCAAAAGTACATCGGTGACTTGATGAGCACCAGCAAAATCACAGCTTCAGGCAGTCGAGGCAAGAAATGAGGTCATTTGGCAGACTATGTCGTACTTAGAAAGGAGACGATGCATGTCGCGACCGCCGACTGGACCGAAGACTCGGGACTACCTTAAAGACCATTCGCAAGGCTTGGGAGGATATGAGCACGCAACCCATCATGGCTCGCAGGAGTTGTGTGGCCGACCTACCTCCACGACCTTCCAAAACATTCAACACTTCATCTTGGATCCACACTTTTCCGGGGCCCTCGAAAGGACATGATACCCGCGCCGTTGCGCAACAACTACTTTTCACCACCCTCGTTTTCAGACTGGACGGGTGGCAACACACAAACTTCTCAACTGTATATTAACGCATAACGAACCTCCGGATCACAGCTCTGCATGAAGGCATCAGAGGCGGAGGACGAGGACGCATATTGGAGCATTGTTTTAATCTGGAATTGCATACCGGATCGATCCATTCACGGCACCTGGGATGGTGTGACCCCAGGGGACAGATTGGGCGTTTCGGAACTAGGACTACTCCCAAAGTCGGGAGGGCATTCGCGGTTGTTTTCATGTTTTATCCTTTTCTGTTCTGGTATCATTATTGCTTAGCATGGCTTTTGTCGGTTGGTAGACAAATAAGGTGGGAGTGGAGGCTATTGGGGACTTATTCGGTTGGGTTACTGACATGTCAGCGTCAGTACGGAGTGAGGCTTGTGAAAAAAGATCGTGTTTGATGATGAATTAGTGAAAAGTGTCAATCCCTCTGGTTCCAACAGTGCAGTAAGGCCAAGTCCCTTTACGACCAGCCTTGCGGCTAGACGACACGGAGATGTTGTGGTCATGAGATCTTGAATGAATCATGAGACAACTGACTGGTACTCCGAAGTTTCCATGCCACGTTACGACTCATGTCACGACTAGCCTCGTTATTTCCGTGATGAGGCCCTTCGGAAGGATACAACCCTAGGGCAGTCAGTGATCCAAGTCCGCGCTGTCGGGCCCTTCCCCGCAATGAGGATCCCGGGTATCAAGATCTAAAAGCTCCTACGAGCGGACGGAACACTTTCTCCGCGATACTTAAAACCGCGCATATACATACACCAGACTGCAATAATCTGCCTCACCGTCACAACCGGGCGTGCGTGCTAAGATCGCTCTAGAACCGTGGACGGGAAGGCTAGTCATTCCATCATCTTTCAGCTGTGACTTATGACTTCCGGCCTGGCCCTAGCCTGAGTTTTAGTTCCCTCAGCCAGGAAAGCCAAAACCGGCGCTCATATCCGGGCGGTCGGGTATGTGGGGCGAAGGGCCCGGGTTCTAGATTGGCGCGTGGTGTTTTCCCGAGTTGCTTGTTCGTTGATATGGTTCGTTGGCGGGTTGTTTCTAGCTTTGGGGCTGAAGGGAGGGCGTGGTGGTATGGTAGCCAGTAGTGGTCACATATGATGTGTGCTATCCCTTTGACTGCGTTAAGACTACACTTGGGCTAGTGACAGGGGGTCAGACCAATAAAAGTAACGCAAATGAAAGGTACATCTACCCCCACCTATCTTTGGTGGTGATAGAAGTCCCAGCAATTTTCCTTGTTACAAAGAGCTACATTACACTCCTTACATCGCTAATCGCGCTCTAGGTTACTATCTTGTACTCAGCCGCAGTAGGGGGATGTGGGGCGCCAAGCCCAAGTGTAGTCTTAACGCAGTCAAAGGGATAGGCACGGCTTTACGGGGCGCCCGTTTGTTACTTTGAGGCTTTGGGATTCTCCTAGAACATGACTCTTACTTGGGATGTGGCAGATAGGAGGAGTATCAAGTTCATCCGCCTTCCAATTAGCAACGCCTTCTCATTGCAAGGACGATCGGACATCGCCGTAAGCAGTCTGCTTAGAAACAGCGGCTCAAGGGCACCAACGCGCCACGGATAGAGTTTGCTATCTCGACCAACACAAACAAACCAACAAGCCACAAAGTAAAAAGACAGAAAACGTCAAAAAATGAATCACCTAGAGGAGATTGTTTTCCGTTTGAGTGCCCACTGACGGAATTGAACCGTCGATCTTCCCATTACGAGTGGGACGCCTTACCACTGGGCCAAGCGGGCTGGTTGATTGGAAATCGTGGCGATAATGCGGAATATACGCACAGTGGGAATATGCAGAACGGGACAGGGATGCCTCTCATCGTGCATTTGATCCCTTCCACTGGAATGCTGCTAGTGCATACTCCGTACATAATTAAGGACTAGTTTTCTCACATGCTACTGGTTGACTCGTCTTACTACTAGTTCAACTAAACAACTGACACCCGAAGGAACGCACCGCAGCTTCAGACAAATGATTTGGATATCATCTCTAAACTAAGTCATATGCGCTTATTATCCCATCTACAACTACGCCACGATCCTCCCCTTCCCTCTCCCCAACCCTTCACTCTCCAACACTAATGGCCCGCCTCCGGCGCCGCTCGCATCCAGACTGACCGTCACCCACTTGCGCTCGCCGACGACCCGGACCGTCTCGCCGAGGTTCCGCAGGTCCACCTCGCAGATCTGCGGGCTCTCGTTCGCCGCCACCGGCGCGTCCTTGACCTCGCGGATGTCCACGCTGGGATACGGCAGCCAGCCGTCGCGCAGCGGGATGAGCACCAGCGGGATCTCCGCCTCCGTCTCCGGCTGCGAGGACAGCGGCTCGCCCGTGGAGCCGGGGATGACGAAGTGGCCCTTGCGACGCCCGCCCAGGAGCCATGTGTCCACCGGTGCCGTCACCTCGTAGCTGAACTCCTGGTCCTCCTTGTGCTGCGTCTCCGTGTCCCAGATCTGCGTCCACTTGAGCTGCAGCGTGGCCGGTAGCATCTGGTTGATGCTCACCGTAGGAGTTGCCCCTGGCTTCTCGTCTACCAGAGTAGCAAGTGGCTTCTGGACGCGGATGTCGGCCGTATGGACAATCGGCAGAGACGGAATCTCTACCGGGATGAGGATGGTGCTCGCCATGTCCGTCGGATATTCTATGATGGGCAGTCGAGGGTGAGCTTTTTGCCATTCCTTGAGCAGCGTGGCGATGCTCTCTGCCGCACTATCCTGCGAGCCAGGGACCCGACCGATACCAGTAAAGTAACGGCCCCAATTGACATCTGCGAGAAAGGCCGTCGCCACTGAACCCAGCAACGTAGCCCGCTCCAGGTCTTGCGCCTGTAAGCCTGACTTGATTTCCTGGATCACGGCTGCTGAGATAAGTCTGGCGTACTGCCCTAGTGGTGTCGGCTCAAGGGCTTCAAGAATGGACGCGATGAACAGCCTCTCAATCTCTTCCCGCAGCACGCTGTAGTGCAACTTCAAGTACATAGTCTTGGCAGACCGTTTAGTGGCCTTGACCCCGACCTTCCTCGTGACCTTGTAGAGTAAAGTGGCCGGCTGTTTGGGAAAGACAATGACGGTCTTGTTCGATGGAACCCCAAACTCGGATTCAAAAATGTCTGAAGGGAGCAGCTCACTCTGATACAGCCGCAATGGGCTGGTGCTCGACGTCGACACGTTGAATCGTGACAGAAGCACCTGATGCTTAAACACGTCCTGGACGTTGACGCCAAGCGCCAGGGAGATGGGAATCACCATGAACTTGGCAAAAAAGAACTTTTCGCCCGATTCGGTAGTGTATGATACCTCGACCTTGGCCGACACGTCGCCGATGTCCTGCTCCACCGAATAAGGAAAGCGAAGAATGGCAGTTGTGTTTGCGGCAATGTCCTTGAGGTGAAAAACACCTGCTTCGGGATGTTTGGCGACTTCCACCGACGAGACAATCATCTTAGCTTCGGGGGTCAAGAGCCGGAGCCCGCCTGTGGCAGGCTTCACTCGGACCTCACACGCCTTCAGCCTGTTCCACCCCGAACTCAGCGTTAGGTCAAGTGAGTTGTTCTTGTCCAGCGCAGTGTCCTTTGTCGCTGTGAGCTGGACATCGAGTGCTCCAGTACGTTGGAATAGCACTACGTCGGAATGCTTGAAGATGTCCGCATTCTGAGGCGGAGCGTGGTTGACGTCCCGCTCGAAGTGGAGGAAGAGATTACTCGAGGATAACCCGAGATGATCGACCTTGTACTTCCCAGCAACGAGCGTCTGGGCATTGATTAGCTATTTCAGTGAATCTGAAGAGTATCACTTACCGTGCAGTCGAGTTTGATGCTATTTGGACCAGGGTTGAGCACGATGTCCTCTCGCTTCGCAAACCTCAACTCCTTTATTGGGCCAGCCTCAGTCGCGGAGACCCTCAACGACACGCCGTCAAGCTTGATCTCGTCAGGAAGCAGACTTCGCAGATTGATTGTCAACGAGCACTTGTCCTCATTGTCGTAGTACTCTGGTGCCCCGGCGAGTTCGACATCGGTGAAGAAGTTGGATAGATGAACCTTGACCTGGGTAGAAAGCGAAGACGCAAGGTCGAAGAGGTTTCCTACGATGCCCTTCATCGACGACGCATCGGGAATATCCGTCTTGGAGATTTTCGATATGGCTTTAGACTTGAGCTCGAGTCGCTCCTTTTCGGCGGCACATGATTTGGTTAGTAGTTTGAGAGCGACGCGAACGTAGTCGTCTTGTGACTTGAGCTCGCGAAGACAGTGCAGGTACATGACTAGCATGGACAACTCCAGCGAGCTCCATCCGCTCTCCCCAAAGAACGGAGTGGCTCGATAGAAGTAAGATGCGGCGGCACCATATTCTTTGAGGTAGAACTTCAGTACGGCAAGGTCGGCCATATTCGCTTGTACAGCGTGATCATGGTTCGCTACGGTATAGTGCCGCAGCGCCTTGTCGGTCAGGATCTCGTAAAGCCGGTAGAAGTTTTCTGAGTCGTCCAAAGCAGTTTCCAGGAGGTGACTCTGGATACCTGCTAACAAAGGTGTGGAGTTTACCAGAGTGGCTGCTTCATCTTGGGACGGCGAGTCGTCATCAAGGCTGACTTCCTCAAAGTCGACTTCGTCTCCTTCTCCCATTACGGGTGCCTCACCCCATCCATCACTCCACCCACGCTTCTTCCCTAAGCCATCGAGGATGCTCCTCGAAAGCATGTGAAGCTCTGCACGCCTAGCTGCCAGGTCCTCAAGACCGGCCTTGAGGAACTGCGCATTCTGACCGTTATCGTCGATGGGCGGCATGCCAGGTCCCGGGAAAACACCCGGGCTCAGCGGAGGTTGTGATGGATGTGGGCCAGTGCGAACGCTGAGAGACGAGGTTCGAGCAGGATGCATCATCGTCTTCGGCTCGGGGATTGAAGCCTTCTGCTCATGGTTATCGGCTGGGGAGAGGGTGGAAGGAGGAATTGGGAGGGCTTTTGACGACGTCTGGGCGAGAATCTGCTGGGCAACGGAGAACGCAAAAGACGCAACAAGGTTGTCCACAACTTCTGTCAGGTGAGGATAAATGTCGTCCTCGCCTTTGTCATCTCCGTTCTTCTGTGGCATCATGGACGCAAGGATATCGTGGCGCATAACCTGAGATACCGACGGGATGAACTGCAGAGTCCTTCGGCATATCTCGGCCAGCATCGCTAGGTTTTCCGCCTCCTCGGCGTGTTTGGGTGGAGGAGCCAAAGGGGCTACACCGTGGAGGACAGACTCTTGCTGCTCCTTCAGCTTGGCCAACAGCTCCTCCCGCGTTGACCAGGCGTTGCCGAGCCGTAGCAGTAGGGTAATCTGTCGCGCGAAGATGTAGCAACGGAAATCAAATACCGAAACGTTGTTTGCCAGTATCATATCTCGGTATGCCTTCTTGGTCGCGCTGATGGGTATCTCTTCAAAATGATCCCTAGCTGTCTCGTCTGACTGAAGGTCGACCGCCTCTTCGTCGTCGACACTCCCACCGGAAGCCTTAGCAATAGCCTTCTCAACAGTCATTTTCAGCTCGTCTGTGTAATTTAACATGGCGCCCCCATGACTTTCTGGGGATCCTTCAGCGGCTTGCTCGTGGATCACCGAGTCCAAGCCAACGCTGAGCTCGTCGTAGCCCACCAGCGCGTCCTCGACAAGGCCGACGCTCTCAAAACCTCGTGCGAGGCCTTCCTTGAGAATGAAGAAGGTGCAGAAGTTCCAACCGGGAAGGCTTCGTTGTCCATCCTTTTCCTTGATATCTTCTTCATACTGGGTAACCCTCATGTCGAATGAGCTCAGGATCAGGGTTTTGATCTTCGCCACTAGCTCGCGCCAGGCATTCTCAGCGTCGTTTTCGTTTTCCGAATAACCCGTTGGAACGGCGGGAACAACTCTTGGAAGCAGATCATATGGTAGGTCGTTGATGCCGATTCGAATTTGGGCGATGCGGTCCATAGCCGACTTGCCAGTGCCGCCGAAATCGGTCCGCAGCTTCTCCAGGAGAGGAGTCGAGCCCGAGCGCCATAGTGAGGTTGCCTTTTCCGACGGTCCTGAATCGGATCTGTTGCTGCTCCTTGGCTGTGTCGCGGCCACGGTGTTCGGGATGACCACGTGTATAATCAAGTACTCGAAAGCATCGTGCTTCTCCTTCTTGCTAGTCTTCTTCGTGCTCCCCGACGGCGGCGTATTCGTCTTGATCCATTCCTTGATCTCCGACCGGACGGAGCTCTTGTACGAGTCGCTGTCGTCGCATCGCACCAGCAGCACTTTGAGGTAGGGAGTACGGCGCAAACCGGGGATCTGATGGCGCCGCAGACTGCCGACGGTCCTCGACGGAAGGGAATGTGTGTCGACCTGTTCGGTGGAAGCGGCGCGAGCGCCTACGTTCTGGGTCTGGAAGCCATCGTCGGCGGTGCTCGCGGATCGTCGCAGCGGCGGGTGAGTTGACGTGGCGGATGCCGGTTCGACGTCTCCGTCTCCCTGGACAAGCTCGATATGTAGGGTATCAATGGACCGTAGGGGCCCGGCGTGCGATTGCCAGTGTAGGTTGTGTAGAGGTAGGCGCGGGACGAGCCCCGGGTTCAGCAACTTGAAGACATCGTGAGGATCGAAATACTCGACTGTCGACGGGTCATGTTAGTCAGTACCTGAAGATGAGGACAACCGGGATTGCGCACCAGTCACTTTAGACGTCGAAAACTGCTGTTCCATGGCAAACAGCTCGGTTCCGCCCTGTTCATCGTCGTCTGTCCAGTTGTGTATGTATCGGCGTCGTTTCCACTGTAGAGTCCAAGCTGTCCCTAGCAGCAGCCATCCCGACCCCTGCATTGGCGGCGCAACCTCCCTGTTCGGGCAGTGAGCTCTCACCGCCAACCGACGGAGCACATGTTTCTCCGTACCCAGGGCGGTGAGACCCTCGAAGCCTGGTGATTGGCTGCGCGCCCATGACGCCACTGCCGAATCGATGGCGGGGTCGCGGCAGAATTCATCATGGAGGGGCAATAATTTGTCCACCCAGCTGCATGAAGGAGGCAGATGGGACTCCCCACGCGCAAGGAGTTCTTCTTTCAAAGCTTGTTCCTTTCCTTCACTTGCGCTCTGTTACGTTAATTCAGTAAGACTACCTAGTCCTCCAGAAACCCGCAATGTCTACTCTCAAGGCCGTCAAGTACTCCCGAGGCAAGCTGGAGGTCCTCGACCAGCTTCGCCTCCCTCACGAATTCCACTACGATGTCGTCTCGGACAGGACAGCGGCCTTTGACAGCATCGCCTCGATGCGAACACGTGGCGCCCCGGCCATTGCTATCGTCGCCAGTCTAGGTCTTGCTGTCGAGCTGCACAGCGGTAGTCTTACGGCGTCCTCGGCCGACGAAGCCATCGCCCAAATCGACGAGGCTCTCGACTACCTCAAGGAGAGCCGTCCTACAGCTGTGGACCTGACCAATGCCATCAACCAACTCAAGGCGCGGATAAGAGAAGCGGGATCTGGAGCCAGCAAGGACGACATTGTCACAGCCTTCATCGAAGAGGCTGAGAAGATTTTCGAGAAGGACTTGCAGACCAACCTGTCCATCGGCGACCATGGCGCCGAGTGGCTTCGCGCTCAAGTTGGCGCTTCAGACAGCCAGCAAATCTCTGTGCTCACCCACTGCAACACCGGATCTCTCGCTACTTCTGGCCACGGCACTGCCTTGGGAATTATCCGCACGCTCCAGGCCAAGGGTCTCCTACAGCATGCCTTCTGCACTGAGACACGGCCGTACAACCAGGGAAGTCGACTGACCGCATTCGAACTGGTTTACGAAGGCATCCCCAGCACCCTCATCACCGACTCCATGGCCGCATCGCTCTTCCGCACCCGAAAGCAGGAGAAGAACATCGCTGCCGTCATTGTCGGCGCGGATCGAGTTGTTCGCAACGGCGACACGGCCAACAAGATCGGCACGTACCAGCTCGCCGTTCTCGCCAAGCATCACGGCATCAAGTTTATCGTTGCGGCACCTACGACGAGCATCGACCTCGAGACTGAGACCGGAGACGGCATCAAGATTGAGGAGAGGAAGAAGGAGGAGCTTACGCAGATCACTGGAGCCGTAGTCAAGCCCGATGGTACCGTCGACGAGACGTCCAAGGTCCGCATCGCCACGGCTGACCAGAGGGTTGGAGTCTGGAACCCTGCCTTCGATGTTACCCCCGCCGAGTTCATCGACGCCGTCGTGACGGAGAAGGGCGCTATTGAGAAGGGCGAGGACGGCAAGTTCGACTTTAGTAAGATCATGCCTGAACGATGGGCGAAGGTGACGGGTGCTTGAAGCATATAGTTGTTTTACACGTGGGGATTGAATCTATTTGTTGGATTCTTTTTGTTTTGGGAAGCGGTAGGGTATATATTCAAAAATTAGGTCGACTATATGCACGGAGGTCTTGTGAGGCTTATTGCTTCAGCGCATGGAGGATCAGCTTCTGGTATCCCTCTACAGCCGTCTCCAGATCGGCAACGGTCAGGTTCTCGTTCGCGCCGTGTGCAACTAGGATGTTTCCAGGGCCGTAGAGGTACCTGGTGTGGTTAGCCTTGAAGTTGGGGATGTCAGTACCGTAGTTGACGACGATGGTGTCGAATCCTGTTGTTTTGTTAGCGAACTGTTTGTTTGTTTGTGATTCAATGCTTGGACCAATCTCACCCTCAACATCGCAGTTGCACCCCACGAACCCGTATCCGTGGCTGCATTCGAACTCGAACGACTCGGCGCTGATCTCGTCGAAGATGGCCTGGATCTTGTCCCGCACAATCCAGGCGCCCGACTCCTCAGGCCCAATGGCGACCCGCGCGGCCATGACGACGCGGGCCTCGGCGGGGATGACGTTGCCGGCGACGCCGCCGTTGAACTGGCCGATGTTGACGGTGGTGTTGCCGTAGGTCTCGCTGCTGCCGAGGTCGGTGTCGAGGATCTTGGCGAAGGCGCGGATCATCAGCTCGTTGGCCGACTTGCCCAGCCACGGGTAGCCGCTGTGGCCGCCGAAGCCCCGGGCCGTCACGTCGCAGAAGAGCCCGCCCTTGTGGCCGCACGCCAGCTTGTTCTCGGTCGGCTCGCCGTAGATGACCGAGTCGAAGCGGTAGGGCAGCGCCTTGTCGGCGACGGCGTTGCTGAACTGCGCCATGCCGTCGCCGCCGACTTCCTCGCCGACCACGAAGAGCAGCATCAGCTTGTTGGCGTCGACCGCTTCGGCGTTGAGCAGCTCGTCCAGCGCCACGACCATGGCGGCGACGCTGGCCTTGGCGTCGACGCTGCCGCGGCCACGGATCATGGTCTCCTTGGTGACGTCCCCGTCGTCGATGGCGTAAGGGATGTGCGGCGGCACGACGTCGATGTGGCTGGAGAGCAGGACCTTGGGGTCGTGGTCGGCGCCGGCGCGCCAGGCCAGCACGTTGAAGCGGTCCTTGGCCGCGGGGGTGTTGTTGTAGGGCGCGACGGGCTGGCGACGGGTCGTGTAGCCTCTGTCGGCGAGGTACTGCACCAGAAACTCGCCGACGTCGTGCTCGGTGCCGGAGATGGACTCGGTGGCCACGAGCGACTTGTGCAGGCTCAGCAGCTCGGCGCGGTACGACGGCGCCGACGAGTCGCTCCAGGCGAGCTGCGGAGAGCCGACGAGCGGCGCCTGTTGCTCGGCGCACAGGGACAGGAACGCCGAGGCGAGGGCGCAGGCGATTGTTGCGGCTCGCATGATGGCGGAGTGGTGTGATGGAGAGAGCTTCGAGGTTTGAGGAGCGAGTCTCGATTCGATTGCTGCGTGGAAAGTCGCGGAGCTTAACTACAAGTTGAGGGAGGCTGGTTATCGCCGGCAATGACGCAGGGGTTGTCTCGTCCCGCCGAAGTCGGTGATCTGCGCTAAATGCACCAGCAACCTTGATGGCCTTCTACACGCATTCACCACAAAACAGGCAGCTGGATTGAACCAGAAGAAATATTCCCAGATTATGATTACGCACTATAATTGCCCTACACTTGGGCGCGGTGACTCGACCAGCCATTTTGAAAAGTATCAACTATAAAAACGCGTCCAAACCTCTCGGACTTCCAGCCACCTACGCAATCAAGACTTGCTTCTCCTTCTTCAACGACTCGACAAAGCTGGTCGACACGTTGAGCGTCGCCGCGACAATGTCGGCGGGAGTCAGCGCCAGCCACTGCGTCAAGGAGATGTCGGCCACTCGGTCGGACTTGTAGACCTCGATCCAGACCAGGTCCTCCGTCTCGGACGTGTTCTCGATGTAATGGCTGCGGGTTTGCGTTAGGATCCATAGACTGTCAAGTTTTGTGGACAACTTACCCAGAGTTATCGGGAAATGCGGCCGTGTCGCCGGCGGAAAAGTCAAAGGTTCGCGCCGCTGCGTTGCCGATGAAGACGGTTGCCTTTGCAGTTCCCTTGTGGAAGTACAGCCACTCCTCAGCCTGGTTATTTCGTGTTAGTCGAAACTGCATCCACCATTCAACATGGTGAGTCACTTACATTGGGGTGCCAGTGAAGCTCGCGCAGGCCACCGGGCTTCAGCGTCACAAACGTGGCCGCCAGCGTCTTGCTGATGGGGAAGTTGGTCGAGTCAATCTTGTAGAACTCGCCGCCCGTGCCGCCAATCTTCTCGGGCTCGTGCTCGAAGGTGCGGTACACGAACGAGCTGTCGCCGTGGAGAGTGCCTGCCGGTCCATCCGTGACGTTCTTCTTGCTGGGCTCGGAGGGCAGGATGTACGGCGTAGGGCTGGTGACGTTCTCAAAGACCGAGGGGTCGACTCCAAAGTTCTTGGCGAGAATGTCCTTGGGAGTGTGGTTGATCCAGTCGTCAACCATGAAGGTCGTTCTACTCAATGTCAACAAAGATGCCTACTAGCTTCCAAATCATCTGAACTTACCCGGCCTTGTCAAAGTCCGCCTCGTCAAAGACCAAGAGGTACTCGTTCTCCTCGCCAAGACCCTGCACGGTATGCGCAGCGCCCTTGGGGAAGTACCAAATATCGCCATAGTTGAGCGTCTCGACTTGATAGCGGCCGAACTCATCCACGGCGGAGATCAGAACGGAGCCATTGTAGACAATTCCCCATTCGGCCTTGAGTGAAGCTGTCAGCATGTTGCGCCAAAAAGATGGAAAGCGGCTGCACTTACGACGCGGTGCCAGTGCAGCTCGCGAATGGCGCCCTTCGAAAGGTGCTGCTGCGCACCCGAGATGTCATGGCTGGAGGGAAGATCCTGGATGACCTGCTCACGGACCCAACCGCCCTTCAAGATGCGTGTCTTGGAGTCGGAGAAGCTCCACTTGAGGTTCGGGACAACGCCATTGTCAGTGGACTGCTGGCCAAGGTTGTCTGGGTTCTGGAGATCAAGCTCCTTGTTGGTTCCTCCTAAAAGACAGATCAGAAAGAGACATCGGGTTATTTCAGGTAGCTAAAGACATACCGAGGATAGGGCCACCCTTTGTGCCGTCGTCAGGCTGGCCCTGGTCGAACTTGGCGTCTCGCTTCTCGATCGCAGCTGGGGGAGCTGCAGATGCGAATTGGGTTGCCCAAGTCAAAGCCAAAGAGGCTGAGAGGACGGATGGACACTTCATAGCGACGGAAATGCGGGAGCCAAGGAGGGTGGTGATGCTGCGAAAAGCTGGTTGCAGTGTATGGGTTGAATGAAGCAGAAGGCTATGTAAGCCGTCTTTATACCTCCCACAGTCACGTTGCCATGTCGCCATAGAAAACATATCATCATTTGTTCATTTAAGATTGTAATCAACAAAACATGCACCGAATAGCAAACACCGCAGGCGGCTTGTCACGCATCATCGCTCACAGCTCTCGTGATGACCCAGATACTACCTTGTCTCAAAGCGACCAAGATCACCGTCATCACATCAAATTACTGACGAGAGGGAGCTTAAAAATCACCGGTCGAAATGACGAATTGGCCCGGAGCCCTCTTGCGGCTGTAGTGTATGGCCAGCTCGCACTGCACCCGTCAACCGCACTGAAGCCATCGCGGCATGGCGCTCGGATGGTAGGCTACCGGAAGATCTGCAAAAAATATTGCCAAGAGAGATCCAAGCCGGCAGTTCCTTGGGCGTGGACAGAGCAGGGACGATCCCGTCTTGAAAGCAAGTTCCCGTGAGTCCTGGCGCAAAATCCGGGGTTTTCGACATCGGTGGTTCGAATAACGTGATTGATCCGCATTCTTAGCACCGACGTTGAGCGACTCAAGCTCCCGTCAGCGAATGACAGGCCGCGCTATTCGATCACGTATTAAGCGTAAGGTGAAGGTAATGAATATCCTATTTCTTTTTTATCTCGCGCAATGGCAACGTCTTGTTCCTGTTGATCCGTTGCGTTTCAATTGGGTTTGCACCGGGCTGGAGGATGGAGACTGATGCTTACCCCTGATCCGCCTCATCGGAACGTTCCCTATTATCTCAGTTTTCTCTCGGATTAAAGGGAGGGAACTCAAAAAGTCCACTTGCCACCCGTTCTCTAGCGTTAACATGCCAGAATAAAAAAAGGATACCTCCTCTAGTAACGCCTGGTACGCCATGGTGCATTCACAGCATCGCCTTCAGCTTCGGTCCATCGGCGTGAATCCAACGTGGGCCTGAAGAAAATGGAAGTCGCAATCCCAGCTAACAAGGCGTCTGCTCCCAAGGGTAGAACTATCGTGGCGATCACCCACAGATCGAGCCTGGGCATCTCATCTTAGCCTGCCAAGCTGTCTCCAGGTTCCCGATGTAGTCGGCTCGGACCTCAGGACTCCCGAAAGGCCCACCCCCACGACACCTACGGGCGATCTGTGCGCGCATCAAGGACACGGGTGCCATGTTGGACTAGGGGCGGCATCTGCGGGACTCATGGGGTAATCAGGGCGTTGCTAAGACGCGGTGCTGTAAGGCTAGTTGCCTGTTTTTGGTTGGATCAGCCTTTGCTGCCAGATGTAAGCTTGCATGAACTGAGGTGAGAGACAGGCACGGGCATGGTGAATATCCCAAGGAAGTGGTATCATCCCCTAGAACTGTTGATCGAAATATAACCAAAGCGGTACCAAACCACGATGCAGACAACCTACCGTGTACAAACGTGGACGAGGAACTAGAAGAAGCTAAAACCGATTAACACTGGCATCCACACATGCTTGTCTTGGATTGTCTCATTGCCATTCCTGTCCAAGAGCCTTGTGACTGACCCAACAAGGCAAACGAGCTAAGGCACCCCTTAGTGACTCCCGACGTGCCTGGACAAATCATCACACACGGCCTCATGGCGAACCCATACATGATGTCACGGCTGCCCATTCATCGAGGGCTCGGGCGTTGGAGAGAAAGACCTTTCTGCTGATCAGTGCCAAAAACAATCAAATAGTTTCCTTTCTGGTTGACGCTTTCTCTTGTTTTCATCATGACACCATCTGGACTAGCCGACTTCCAGGAAGATGGCATCGACGGTCCGGAGTGAAGAGCTGATGGTCTCGGAAATTGTGATAGCCGTGGTCGAAAATCCCCATTGTCAGGATGGATTGTGTCTTCGTGAGGCTTGATGATACAATTCGATAGATGGTGATGAGTGCCAGAGGAGCGGTGATGTTCGAGAGAGGCAAAAACGACCAAGGAAGACCCCAACAAGCGGGAATCTTGATCAAGTATATATTCCAGAGAAACTCCCTCAAACATTCTCATCACTCAGGCCAACACCATCAACTTGCTCACACATTCCAACACTCAGTAACAACACTGATTGGAGCACCTCTTCTCTTTTCGTATTCGCAAGGTCCACACGATGCTTTCTTTGGTTTCCTTCACCACACTTGTGGGCTACTTGGCCACACATGGCTCGGCTCTCAGCCTTCCGCCTCTGATTCCCTCCATTCCGGGCGTGACTGTGCCCCTGGCCGAGAACGCCCCTCCGCTTCCTGTGCTCCAGGTGCCCACTCCGCCTCTGGACAGCCCTCCGTTTGAGGTGTCCAACATCAAGCCCAAGAAGATTGGGTACTTCTGGACTGGAGCTGGTGACAACAAGCACAAGGATTTCCTGGCTACCGTCAGTCTGGATGATGTAAGACCATCGCCACATATACCGCAAGCAGCTAGTCACTTACACATTCTAGGAAACCTTCGGTACCTTCATCGACATCACCGATGTCCCCACCAGTGGCAACTCACCCCATCATCTGGGCCCGTCTACCGATGGACAGTTGTTGGTCGGTGGCGGTCTGCTGTCTCTCCTGAAGACCCAAGACACAGCGTTCTACTTTGACACTTCGGACCCGTACCACCCCAAGTTCAGCCACAGCAACCGCGGTGTCCTGAGCTCCATCGTCGATGAGATCCGAGCCAAGCCCGAGGGGTATGTACAAAGATCTCAAATTCACTACACTTTATCTAACCACGTTACAGTGGCTTCTTCATCACCTACATGGGCAGCGCCGTTGGCACTTCCCCCGGCCGTCTTGTCGAGACTGACGCCGACGGCAACATCCTCCACGAGTGGCCCGAGGACGTCGAGGGTACTCTCAACATTCTCGGAGAGCAGTTCAACCCTCACGGCCTGAGCATTGACTGGGAGAAGAAGATCATCCTCACCTCTGACTTCGTCGTGCCTCTGTCGATTCTAAAGCCCACCGCCGGCATCAAGAAGGCCGATACCCTCCGACTCTGGGACCTCGACTCTCGCAAGATTCTTTCCACCATTACTATCCCCCACGTAAGACATCTACTGCTGCATACACACCAATTCCGCCGCTGACACAGTCACAGGGACAAGGTATTCAGGACGTCAAGTTCATCCCCGGTAACAAGGAGAGTGCTGCTATCGCCACGTGAGTCCCAACCTAAACATGATGCAATCTTGAACACAACTGACCCAATTATAGTGCTGTCGGTCCCGGCCAGGTCTGGATTATCTACCCCTTCCGCAAGGACGCCAAGGGCAACCAGGGTGTCGCTGAGCGCCTGTATGATCTCGGCGACAAGGCCAAGGAGTCGCTTGCTATCTACTCCGACATCTCCGCCGACGGAAAGCTCGCTTACTTCACCATCACTCTCGGAAACCACATTGCCGTTCTCGACATCTCCGATCTCGACAACGTTAAGCGTTTGGACGACCCCAACGAGACCCAGCCCATCATCGGTCCCCACTACGTCAAGATCTCTCCTGATAAGAAGAACCTTCTCGTCACTGGCTACTTTGTCCAGGGTGGAGATGTAAGTAATCACTTGCCGCAAATACCCATGGACCTTTCTAACCTTTGCCTTTACAGATCTCTGTTGTCAACACGCCTGGCGACTACAAGGGCCACTGGATTGACCTTCTCGACGACGGCTCCCTTAGCTTCAACCGATCCATTGACTTTGAGTCAATCTTCACCAAGAGCCGTGGCGGTGCTCGTCCTCATAGCTCCGTCATCTTCGACTTGACTGACCCCAAAAACCCCATCTACTACTAGATGTGGTCCCAGGTGGAATACTAGTCAAATCCGGATATGGATGCTGGCTCGATGATTTTAACTCTTTTCTGTCTGGGTGATGGGAAAGTGCCTTTAAGGACTTATTGGAACTTTTCAAGCGGTCTTACTTCTTCATAAGCATACCTAATTGTACGAGGGGCTTACTACTATTATATACTCGTTATCGTTGATTTAATTTATATTGAAACTTTAAAGTCATGACCAAACAACTGTGCCTCGAACGTTTCTTGCTTTCTAGCAACGCGATCATTAGACTTTATAAACTGCTATATGCTTTTCGTTCAAGTCACCTATTCTTTTGTAAAATTGGAACCTCATTAACCTTTCTACCTCCTTTAATTCCATTTGATCGAATCAGTACCGCGTGCCGATTGTGTGATTGTTTCATAACAGTTTCAAGAATCAACCTTCCTGACTTAAGGTTGGTCACGTCAGACATTAGTGAGAGTACGTCGGCCGCTCTGCTTTTCAATGTCGACATTAGACAACATTAAATCTTCTTATATCCCCTTTGCCTTATCGGAGGATAATGCACGCCTTATTAAAGCGTTACAACTGTGTTTTCTGGGAATGATCTAGGGTAGGCTTGTTCTTGGCCTCATATGAGATCGGCCTCAGATGTAACGAAAAGCCTGATGATAAAGGTGATAACTTGTAATACGTTGTACGAAAGAGAACCCCCTAATCTATTTCTATAGTACCCTGAGAAATATTCTATGTCTATCCGTCGCTACTGTCACCCAATTCAATCTAATCAAACACATCAGTTACGTAGCGGATGTTCCTCAAAGACTCAAACCACTTTCGGGTAGTCTCCAGGTCCGTCTTCCCATCTATTCGGCTTTCCATCTCAATCTTGATTTTGATAATCGACTCCTTCGCCGACTCAGCAACACCCCTCGATCCGCAAACAAAGACAGTGGCACCCTTTTGCCACAAGTCAATGATGTCCTCGCGGTCCTTCCACATGCGGTCCTGGACATGACGACAGCCTTCACTCTTCTCCGAAGCCCGGCTGTATGCTCGTCGCACGTCCACAGCACCGATACTTTGCCACTTGTCCAGCTCTTGGCGGTAGAGGTCGTCCATTTCTGGTTGTCGGCAACCGAAGAACAGGACGGCTGGAGCCAGTTTGCGACCCGAAGCCAGCATTGCCGCGCGCTCCTGGATGAAACCGCGGAAGGGCGCTAGACCAGTGCCGGCAGCTACGCAAATTATTGGCGTTGACTCGGGATCCGAGGGGAGGCTGAATGCCGCCTGGGACGGGCGGATGGCGACATGCAGTGTGTCGCCTTTGCTTAGGGAGTCGAGATAGGATGAGGCTACGCCCAGATAGGGGCCACTGCCAGAGAGAGATGGCTCATTGAGGACGGAGAAGGTGACAGTGACATGAGATTGGTTCCAGAGCGGCGACGAAGAGATTGAGCTGTGCATTCGTTAGGTCTGGGCTGAAACTTGGGGATAGGTCAAGCGAGGACTTACTATTGTCGAATGCGCATGGACGGCATCATGAAGAGGAACTCGCCAATGGGAAGATCAATGGCTGGATAACGTTCTAGAACATCCAGAACAGAAACCCGCTTGGAGCTGATTTGATCCGTGTACGCATCGTTGGCAAGGTCTTGAATAGCAGCCTTCGTAGCATCATCTGTTGCAGCTTCGGCGATGGTGAGCAAGTTCTATTGAGCTTCTGTTAGTATAGTGACCATTTAAAGGACCCGAATGAACTGATTACCCTCTTCGTTGCTGGCTGAGACAGCTCAACATACGAGCTGAGAATGTCGTTCGCCGGGATGGAAGTGTTCGTCGGCAGGGCCATTGAGCCGCTGGTGTTGATCTCCAGATGAGCATCCCATGGAAGCTTGAAGCGTCGCATAGCACGGTGAACAGTCTCCTGAGGATTGATCGGCAGGACGGCTAGATAGTCGCCCGCGGTATATGACATATCCTCGGGCAACTGGATCTCAATGTGCTTCTTTGCTGTCCTCTTGTCGTCCCCGGTTGTCAAGCTCCGCGTCTCAACCACCCGGGCCTCCGTGACATCCTGTCGCAAAGTCAGGGTCCTGAGGTTCGAAACGACCACATCCACTCCCTTCTCGGCGCCGTTGGTCGGGACCGTCGGATTGTAGCGGGCGGCCAGCGCAGGCCACAAGCTCTTGTCCTCCCAAGCCTCAAAGTCAGCGAAGACCTCGCTCGTCGACGCGTCGGTGAGGCCGATGTCGACCAGCTTCGTGGCGCCCAGCTCCTCGAGAGTGCTGTCGACCAGCTTGGGGATGCGGTGGAAGGTCTGGACCCAGTCCTTGTGGCCGCACCCAAAGACAGCATACGAGACTTCCTTGAGTGGCTTCTGCTCTGGTTTGGAGCCCTCGATCCAGGCCACAAAGTGACCCGCGTTGTCGGGAGGCTGGCCCTCGTATGATGCTGTGATGATGATTACTGGCTGGTCCGTGGGAAGGTTGTCGTTTGCGCTGTCGAGACAATCGATCTTCGTGGCGCGGAATCCGTGGGCAGCGGCATCAGTTGCAACGCGTCGTGCCAAGGACTCGCAGGTTCCGCTGTTGGAGCCGTAGAGAATCGTCATCGGAACTCCGCTGGCGTTCTCCCCGGCGATGCCATTAGTGGAAGCCTTCTCTGCCTTTGTCTCCGGGACCACGATTCCGGCCAGTCGGCGCTCCAGAGTCGTCGGCGTGAGGTTGTTGCGGAGGATGGCGCGCATCTGCATATCCTTCGGCTTGATCGTCAAGGTCTGCTTGTAGTCGATGGCATAGTCGGGATCCAGGACAAAGTTGAAGTTCTGGAGAAGCATCACCATCACAAGCAGAGCTTCTTGCCAAGCAAAGGGCCGCCCAATGCATCCGCGCATGCCGTTGCCGAAGGGTTTCCAGGAGTTGGGAAACTCGCGGTTCAGGCGCTCGAAGTTTTCGTCAAACATGCGCTCCGGCTTGAAGTCGTTTACATCGTCGCCGAACACCGCAGGGTCCAGCTGTGATTTGGCGAGGAGGTTGACAATGGTCTCGCCTGCTTTGACGGGGTATTTGCCGGCGAGAAGGGTGTCCTCAAATGCTTCGACGGTGAATAGGGGAATTGTGGCGTTGATGCGGAGGGTTTCTCGGAGGACGCCGTTGATGTACGGCAATTTCGACAGGTGTCCAACCTCAATAACGCCCTTTCCTACCACCTCATCCACTTCCTGCTTTGCCTTTTGGTAGGTATGCGGGTGCTTGAGAAGCTGGTAAAAGGCAAATGACAGAAGGCCGGATGTCGTCTCGTGTCCAGCGATCAGAAAGGTGATTAGGTTGTCCATGATGCTCTCGTCGGTCATCTTCTTGCCCGTTTTCGAGTCGACGCCGCTCAGCATGGCCTCCAAAAGGTCCTTTCGGTCGCTGTTGCCCGCCTTGCGCGCCTCCAGAACTTCCTTCGCGGTGCTCCTCATGACCTCAATATCGTTCCTGAACTTCTCCTCCCGGGTCCGGTACACAAAGGCGGGGAGTGGCAGTCGACGCGGCTTCTCGCCGGCTTCGGTGAGGAAGTCGCCCATGGCCTCGATGAATGGGTGAAGCACAGGCGAGTAGTAGCTGTTGAACCGATAGCCCATGGAGCACAATGCGAGCGTATCCAAGGTGAGCCGAGTGAAATCATCCGTCACCGCAATTGGAGAGTCGGGTCCGTATCGTGCCCATTTGAGGGCGAGCTGGGACGCGATATCGTGCATCTCATCGAACATGCCGCGGATCGAAAGGGGTCCGAATGCTGGCATGAGCACTCGATGAGCAATCCCCCAATTTTCCTCCCCCATTCTTGCCTGCAATGGAGGTTAATGACGAATGCACCGGCTTGGTTAAGGCGACTTACTGTGAATAGTCCATCGTGGACACCCTCTCTGACTTGCTATGATAATAATCAGGGCAAATTCTGCATGCAATTGTCTGAAGGGGCGTACATTTAATGCCGAGTTAACTGATTTTTTGAACCGCTTTTCGTTGCACGTCTCATTGACCAACGCTTGTGTGTTGACGATAACAACCGTCCTACCAGGGAATCGCAAGCGATAGATCTCGCCTAAACGCCAAAGTTAGTTTGCGTCGACATGTTAAGTGAGAAATGCCTACCATATTGATCGGCCAGCGCCTTCATCGACCCAAGAGGAAATTCAGGGTCGAGAGCCCCGATGTTGCCAACAAATGGCAACCCCTTGGGCTCGGGAATTTCGACAGTTGCTTGCATTTCCGCCATTGTTGCTGGAATAGTGACTTTGACGGGTTGTCACAAAGCCGGAAAAAAAGCCCATTCAAGAGGTTTTGGGCGTCAAGCTATTAATATCAAAGCAACGGCACGGCCCACGGCGGTGGCCAATCTCGTCTACGCTATGCCTCGGCATCTCGCTGCGTGGGGCCCAAGCAAATACTTCCAACACCCACTTTTCGTCGAGGTTTTCGTTATCTTAGCCACGTCAAACGCCCGGCCCTGGTGAGTGTCGTCATGGTGAAACACGTATTCGGCGCCGAGCCCATCGGAGGGGACGGGCGAGGCTCCTACTTTAGTATAAACCGCCCGAACCGAGGTCCGCGTTTTTTGTGTGAGAAAAATGGAACTGCTCCCAACAATCGTTGCCTCACGCCATTTAGAGCGGGAATTTACATGCCAATGCCGTGTCTGTTGCGAACCCCGGTCGCATATGCCGTGCTAATCCCGTCGGGCAAATCCGACGGGCGGCTTGGCGTTTGTTTCTAAGCACGCTAAGAATTTTGGAAAAGGTCGTGAGAGCCGCAAACGAAGCTTGAGAATCAGAGGGAGTAATTGCATTAGTCTCAGTTGTCATTAGATTAAAGATAAGACGGGTTCTGGATGAGGCGGGATTCACGTCGTTTAAGGGACCGGACTTTAAAGACGAACGCACGGAGTTTTCGATGCACGCCGGGATGACGAATAGGCCATGTAATTCACAGACCCCTAGTCAATAGAAGGCGATAATGCTTGCTTCGAGAATGCCAAGCTTCTCGGCTCCGGCTGTAGTTGCGCCTCCTCGGCTTGACGACCAACACCGACCCACATCGAGCCGAAGCACCATGTTGTGTTATCTCTTCTCGCCTCATGTTTACTACGTAGTCTATACAATCATCTGCGTGTATGTTATCCCTATTCCGATCTGGGTTTAAAACCCCCATTCATCATGTTATCTACATAATAAAAGGAAGAGGCTGACTGCCCGAACCAACAAGGATGTTTGATTGCGAGGGTTTAAAGTCGAACTGAACTTAGTGTCCATTTCTATTCTCTCAAAGTACCGGCCGTTGTTGCTTTCTGCCCTGACTGCTGGTGCATGCACGCTCTCCAAGCACAATGTTCTCCCCTTGGCTCTACCGTTGGCTGCTGAGGAGTTTGGCGGTCTGTGACACTAAAATTGCCATCTGTTTCCACCGACATGCGAGGATCGCTCGCTGGGACTGGCTGCCAGCACGCAGCATCTCTATCTTCCCCAAAGTACTCTTGACCTCCACCAGAAAATCGTCCAGAATGCGCAATAGCGTCTCGCTCGCTTTTTCCTGTGAGACCGGTTCATTTTCTGTGTCCTTGCTCCTGCATAGCAAGTGTATGGCTGCTTGCGTTCTGTTACAGACGGTGTTTTGATGCTGCAACAGATACCCGCCCAGTAATCCCTTGCTTTCTAGCTCAGCTCTCTGTGTGGTGTTCAGTCTTGGCAGAATCACATCGTCAAGGCAGACCTCATCCCACCGGTTACTCTCTGGAACAAAACCATACTCGATCAACAGGAAGTCGCTGGAGTGTTCCCCATAGTTAATATAGACTTCCTCGCCAACGCCATACACGCGATCGGCGGTAATGACAAAATTCTGCGATGATGCTGACACCTCACACCCACTATCTGCATGGTTGAACAAGTCCGCAACTGGCAGCAAAGCCAGTCTATCGTGCCAGGGGAACGACATCGTCTTGGGAGTTTCATCAAAAAATGTCCTCGTATTTACAAGAAGCCAGGCATATAGATAATCTTCCCGCCGGAGATCGTGGAAGGCGTTTGCGCAGATTCTCCAATGCCTGTTGAATAGGGCCTTTTGTTTGTCCAGGGACTTTTTGGCCTGCTGTGGGACAAGATCCTGGAGCTTCTCTGGCCACATGATGGGAGCGGTTGCGAAATCAGAGGGAGATGGCAACAACGCAGCCCAGCATTTAGGCTGTGCTGGCTTGTCAAGGGCTAACTGTGCAGCGAGCAGGCAGTGGATGGATGTGTTTGAGTGAAGTTTGCGAGAAATGCGCTTCGGCACCGTGGCTATACTGCGCGCAATCTTCACAGGGATTGTAAGGATAATATCTCCAGCCTATTGCAACGTTTAGATTTGTTCGTCCATTTCGGTGAGATAGGTACCTTCAAGTTGCGCGTTGCTAAAATTCCAATGCCGCGATCGGGGATGTTGCAAGGCTTAATACCGCTCAGTTGTACCCCGTTGGCTTTGGCCCAGAGAGTGAGAGCCTGGATGTCTGCCATATGGCTGAACGGATGAGAAAGAAAGCTTAGAGTGAATCCATGTATTTGCAGAGTTGGAAAGCCGAAGCGGGTTGACTTGCTCGAGCACCTAGGTGCATTATTTGCAGGCTTGTTTGAATTTAGCTGTGTTCGCTGTATTGAACCTCAGAAGTGATGTCATTGCATATTGAATGCTATCTTTTTAACGAGGGTTGTTTAGAAGATGAGACTAAGATACGCATTAGGCATCCAAAGTCCAGATCGCCCCAGGTCTCTAAGGGTCATGAGCAGAGCAGAGGACGGTATCCTGTCAGATCGAGCATCGTCAGGATTTATATTCCGACTTAAAAGGAAGCACTCGCGAATTGCCTTTCTTTCTATGACCTATGTAGCCTTAGGTTCCTGAATTTCACTGTATTCCCAGCACTATGCAAGTTCTTGAATTAAGGGGTAATGTCCCCAGTGGTGCCAGCGTTTTTCAGAAACACTGGTCAGGTAATGAAGTACCTGGTTCAGTATACGTCAAGTAACTTGCCTAGCAGTCTTATTCACGTAAAGCTAAAGTAAAATATTTCCTTCGCTTGGCAAGTGTGTGCCGACCGAATCTACCAAGGACTTATTCAAGAAAGACAGGTGTGTTTTGATTATGTCAAGAAGCATCACTATCAGCACCTGCTTCCGGCTTTAATGCATACATCCTCACGGGGAGCAACCGCAGGCTTCCAGATGTGGGTAGACCTGATTGCTCGTCTGTCCTGACAAGCCGCAAATTGGCTCGCTTGAACAGGTGCCGAAACTTCCCGTCCAACCTATTGAATGGTTAGCTCAAGTAGGAATATTGATATTCCTGTTGCACAAGGAACGCACCTTGTGACACTACTGTCAACTTCATCGAATTTGTCGACACCCCATGTGCTTATGTTCTCCTTAACAACGATGATTCCTCCATCCGGGTTTAGAGCAGTCTTGCATCGCTCGAGAAACTGGACCAACAGCTCGTCATCCAGGTACATAGCGCACCATTGAATCCAGATCAGGTCGTACAAGACTCCATCTGTCGGCTGCCATCCCTCGAGACCGACATTGAAAATGTTGCCTACACCAGGCTTATCTCGAAGCGAGTCTGTGAACTTCGCCACAGGTTCAATGACATCTACCTGCTCAGCCAGTTTGAGAAGAAGTCCCTCAGTGATCCTTCCGATCCTACAGCGCCGGTAAAAGAATCACACGTCAGCCATCACCTTGGTCGCTCGCCGATTACTGCCGGAATAACCCACCCTGCTCCTCCTTCGAGTACTCTAGGAAGCATTTTCCGGCCGGTTTTGATACCGACGCCGAGCCTCGCCAGAAAAGTTCGTGAACCTTGGAGGTCGACCCGGGATATGGACGGCATAGAGGTGGGGATGCCACCCAGCATGCCGTTGACATCAGGACTAATGCCCTCCCAGTATTCCTTTCCCTTATCTAGCTCGATGAAGGAGTCCGCAGGGGGCTCAGTCTGAGAGTCTGACATTGTGAGGCCGATTGTTATCTGGGAGTAGTCGGTGATGATTCTGATAGTCCTGCGCAAATTCTGTTCCGGCTAATCACTAGCGAGGTGGAACTATCCACATCGTGGAATGGTGTACCGGTATTTGCTGATGGACCGGGGTTGTCGGCGCTAAGATGTGCCGACATCCCGCTCCACACCTGATTTGTAAGGCCACAAGGATGGGCTCATATCCCCGAAGGGACACATGTTGGGCCCCCTACTTAGAAACACACGAATACAGCGATATTGCTACGATTAAGAGATGGTGTATTGGACGTATCTGTCGGTCAGCATCCTTGCTTGGGCCTATCAGCATATCTAAGATGCAACCTTACCCTTTCTGTGGAAACCCAGGTCATAGTCTAGTAGTATTTCGGTTTGAACGGTAGTCTATGTACTTGGAGATGCTTTCATCGCTTCTGGGCTGTCACTGGTGACCAGCACGAGTGTGTCTGAGATAGTCAAAGTGGATTCTCTAGGTCAAGGCAGATGACAACACTGAACCACCCAAGCTCGGCTTTTCGGTGTTTGGACAGGGTAGATGATAGCCATTGCGACAATCACCAGGTCCCTCCCTTCCTCTCTTAGCTTGCCCCTCGTCGTTCCCCTCCGGAACTAATTAGGCCATATACGGTTTTCCCTAACGAATTGCTATTTGATAAAAGGGTCGCGCTTAAGATGATATACGTCACTGGTATGGCTAGCTGAGACGCCTTGGTGACTTAATATTGAGGAAATTCCTCTCCTGTTACTTGCATCAGATCGCTTGTCTGGATTGGCGCACATCAAACTTTGCACCGATAGTACTGGAATCACGAAGCATTTGACTACCAAATCTACATCTTTGAATGACCTATCGTTCTGTTAAACGATAGCAGATCCGAACCACCTCGAGTCAGCATTAGATATTCCACCCCAGCGAAGCACCTGTATATCCAGTCTCGTACGCTTCGTCTTCCCCGACAACAATAAACGCGAGAATCCACCATCTGTCAGTAGTCCAAAAGAATCCATTGGGGCTTCCAAAGCGTCACTTGCAGGCCCAGTATGGCCTACATCCTCAGTTCCGGTGGTGTTTGCAGGCTCCCAGCCGTTGACACCTGCGATGCTTGACTGTCTATCAGATGCTTCTGGCATCAACGCGAAGTTTTCATTCAGTCCCAGGGCGGGGCCGTCCGGATCAGTTGCGTTTGGATCCAGGACCAGGTCAGGATAAGCAGGTTCGCCGGCTTGATCGTCGTCACGAGGTAGTTCCCCCAGCACGCCGTCAGTAGAATGCGTCTCACCGCCGGAAGTGCACATGATCAATACTTGTGGGAGCCACCGCTCGCGAACAAGCTCACAGACTGCGGCTAACGCCTGGCCCCGTAACCCAATGTCTTTCAGCTCATTCCGTAGAAGCTCCCGGCCACCTCCAAAGTCGTAATAGTGCTCTGCATTCTGCATCGTCTGTGATGCATGGTCACTCAAGAACGGGTCGAGACAAACTGGTTCATCTGGGAAGAGCACCGCGTAAAGGCGTTGCCATTGCGCTTCGAGCGACTTGGTCCTATCGGTGCGCTCATTGATTGCCTTGAGCTTATCGAATGTGATGAGTGAGACTGGCGCGCTGGGCTTAGGGATACAGACGTGTTCCGGTGGATGGTCCTTCATGTAGCAGCGAGCACAATACGGCTTATAGTGCTTCTTTCTGAGATGATCCTTCACGTGGCTCATTCTTGTTAGTTTCACCCAGCACGTCTCTTTATACCATGCCGTGTTCCGTTTTAGAAATGGACAGGCAAGGCGGCGTGAGTCCTCGAAGCGCGCAGTACCAGCGGAGCATTGCACCCCGTCGCGAGAATCCTCGTCCTCGCCGTCTCCAGACCCATTGACGGTCTTGCTGCAGGGTCGCCTTCTTGTTCGCTTAGCCGAGTTGCTGTTTGTGTCCGCTTTTTTGCCTGCATCGCAGTCCGTACCCCGATTCCGTGTGTTCCGTTTCCGAGTCCTCTGTGGTGCGTAAGACCTGACGTATTCGTCGAGAAGCAACTCGGCTATCTGATCGATGACCTGGTCCTGCGCAATGGCAGCCTGTGTAGAAACTGGAGCTTGTGTGCCGAGATCTCTCTCCGAAATGGATTCAGACCTGGATGCGGTACTGCTAACCGAAAATGCTGGAGATGCTATCTCCAGACGGTCTGCCAGTCCGCTCGCCACCCAGGACTCGGTTGAACCACCGATACCAAGCAAGCCTTCACCACTAACAAGAGCGTGGTGAGGCTCCTGACCTTCAAGTAGCCTGCCTTGGGACCCAGGATGGGACGGAGATGGTGTAGTGGACCTGGACTTTGAGTTGAAGTTGGATTTGCAAGATTGTGTCGCGGCTGCTCTGCTGACATCGAACGGTTCACCGCCGAACAACAGACCAGAATTCTCCCATGAGAATTCAAGATTCCTTAGAATTGGACCAAGGACCCCGCCATCAGAAGTTGACTGTGTTCCCTGCGTTTCGGAGTCTACAATCTCGTGATATTGCGATGGCATTGTCGACGAGAGGCCATCAGTTGGCAACGAAAGTGACCTTCCGGTGTCCGACAACTCGGACAGCGACATAATCTGCGGAAGTGGTACGTTTGAGAATGTCAAGGGAACCGACGACGATATGGCTTCGCGGCTGACTTCAGGCCGGTGTGACCCCTCGAATATTGGTTCCAGGTCCAGTCGGGGCGCAGAATGGATGATTCCATATTCGTGGGGGCCGACTCCGATACCGAGGCCTCGGAGTGAAGGGCCGTGGAATAGATCCTCTTCAAGGGTGGTTGGGCTTTCGTTCAGGATCTAAAATTGGTTGGCTTTGTTAGTTTCCCAGCTGTAGCAAACTTCGCGCAGCCACGCAATGGATGACTGCCATTACGCGACGCAACAGTCAGACCCAATAGCTTTGACTTACTCTGAGGGAAGGCCTTTTGTGCGTTGCCGTGTTCGCTGACCCGATCGAGCCGTCAGGCGTCTCAGTAACCTCCGGATTGGGGTCTGAAGACTGTTGGTGGAATGGGAGCATGTTGTTGATGTAGACGTTAATTGCCGAGAGTGGAGGGAGAAGCAGCAGGTGGTATGGACCAGTTGGAAAGTAGACAAGCTGGGAAGAAACAACTTGAATGTTGTGTAAAAGTTATCTGCTGAGGATGGTCAATTCAATTGATTGTGTGGGCACGCGTCTGTTTTAATACTTGACGTCTTAGCGAAATGCAGCTTCTGCACTTTCTCAACCGTGTGCTGTCAGTGGCTGGCTGTGGTGTTTGGATTTCTGAGACAAGAGTGATCCGACAACAGCCAATCATGTATAAGGGAGGGTTACACAATGCACACTCGCTCCCCATTTGGCACTGCTGAATACCCAAGTTACGGTTAGGTGCAAACGCCTTATTATTCCTATTCAAGGCTACGGGGATTGAAGCTAGCTGTAAGGGGAAATGGGGGCCACGTTGTGCAAGGGCTTCGCTGAATTGACCACTCGAGCGAAGGCCGCTCTGGTGCCTGCAATAATCTTCACGGTCTACTTCGGTGCAGTGGCAAAGATGCAGAGACTGCAAGTCTTTTCTGTTCAGAAGGCCAAGTGTACTCACTAGTATCAATGGGTCTTTTGGTAGGTTGTATTGCTCCCTTAGTATTCAAATCTGGATGCATCCAATTGCCGCTGCCACGTCGAATTTGATGCCAAGGACAAATGCCAGGCACTGTTTCGTTCTTGGACACAGAGGCCATCCAAGGCTTCCATTTCTCGCCATCGAGATTTGATGCGTTACCCATCGAAGTTCCACTAATCAATGTGTCTGCAAGCCAGCTCTAGTACACGATCAGAGACATGAACATCATAGAATTTTGTTGTCGCAAGGTGATAGTTGGTAAGTCGGCAATTGCTTGGAATCTACAACATGACCTTTATATCCTCGTTTGAATCAAGGGGCTCAGCCTTCTTTACAGTGTCTGACACAATAGTGAGTAAAGGGCTCAAAGTACCTATTTGAGCCTTGTGTTGGCTAATTCGGGGTGTATATTGCCGCACGTCATGTCTTTTGATCAGGTTCAGGCTACGAAAAGTGGCCTTAAACAAGGTCGCCTCGGCCTTGAATACTTTGAGCCAAAGACCGAGCAACTGTGAAGTAGTTCATACCAAGAGTCCGTACTCTGAACCCGAAATAGTCAACACTGGCTGTTATTGGCCTGTTCGCTTACAACGGACCCCTTCGCTTTGAAGTAAAACTACCGTAGCTGTGGACTTCAACAAGGAGCGAAACCCGTTTAAAGCCTGTGGTAGTCGCTGAATCTCTGTTTGAAATTAGCGCTGAGTCTCAGATGATCGCTTCGCTGCACGATGCGACCCGAGACGGTAGTGCGACTTTGTGCAGGGGTAGTTGCGACGAATGCGAAACTCAACCTCTCGTATTCTTCAATTAAGAGAAAGAAAGAGACATTCAAAGCTGAATTGAATAAGTATTTAAATTTGAGTCTGCTGCTGTGCTAAGAACAATTCAACAGCCGACTATCCATCCCTGTTCCCTAACCTCCTCTTTTCGCTTCTCTCAGTGGCCGGCCCACCTGTTTCATCTTTCCACTCGTTTGGTTCAACTCATTCACTATCTCATTCGCATCATGAAGTTTTCTTCCGTCCTCCACTTCGCCGTTGCGGTATCGGCCATGTCTATTCGACCCAGGCAATTCGGGGGAAACCGGGGTTTCAACAACGGCCGTTTCAATAATGACGGCGCTGTCGAAGGCAACGTTCCGCAAGACGACACCAGCAATGATGACAACAACGGGGCAGTAAATGACGGGACCTCCTCGGTGGCAGAAGGCCAGACTGTTGTCCTCTTCGAGATCAACGGCGTACCAGGCAACGAATGTCTCACGTTCCGAAACAACGGCGAAATTGTGGACGCGGCATGTGTGAACGAAGCCATCGACCGCCAGATCACCCCCTCAACTCTGAACGGCCAGGACGTGCTGCGTGTCCAACGAACCTTTACTGCCGGATTCCGACCAGATCTTGTTGATGTGCAGGCTTGCGTTGGCTTCAACGGGACAGCTTTCCGTGCCGAGGACTGCAGCATACAGGACATTGAGTTTGTCACCTTCAATAACGGCCAACTCACGACGTCGAGCGGTGCTTGCGCTAGCGGTCACGATGATCTAGCCCAAGTGACGGTTGATAGTACCGGAAACACGTGTGCGACCTACACGAGCACCAATGCTCAGGCCGCTGCCGCTTGAGAGAGTTTTGTCCACGTTTGTTTCCCAAGGGAGTTATGATGAGTAGCTAGAAGTAGCTGCATTGCACCAAACTCAAAAGTCTCGTGGATGGTAAACTTTATACGTGGTATCGTTTGGCCAGGTCTTGGCCAGGTCGGTGGGCGGGCGTGGTAATAACCATGGACTACCTATTGGAATGACACTGTCTTGTACATCAACTCAATTTATGCCTGAGATAATAAGGGAATTGTATGCAATATATTGACTTGATCTAATGAGAATTGTATCAGACTAATGAGCAACACACATATATCTTCATGACATTTTGGACTAACTTGAACCCGATGTGCTTTAAATTTAGAGCAACTAATGCTAAGAATCTCATTTCCGTATAGCCCTATGTCAGAATGCAAAATATGAGACACATGCAGTCCGACAGGCAACTTCGTGTGAATGGATTCTGAAGAAAAGAATAAGAGGGAAATACGAGGAGTTCAACGTAACGGTGACGTATGTCGTAGGAAGATGTGCTTGCTTGGTAGCCATTCTTTATTTCAGTCATCCTGAAGACCAGTAGGCTACTTCAATACGAACGTGAACTCACGCATTGTTTTGCTCGCCCAATTTGGGCCATTTCAATCTAGGCTAATATCCTTTTTACTGCCATTCTGAACCCGCGTATTTTATACCTGATGAGGTGGCTTCCATTTAGGTACGACGTTAGCTTTGTGAAGGTGTACAGGTTGGGAGACTTGCCCATGTAATAGCGATTTATTGGGGGGATAGAATCGACCACTGATTTCTAGGTTGCATCCCCACAAAGTGTCGAGACCCGGGAGCAAATGATGAACCTTCGTCAAATGAAACTGAGCAGAACGGAAGCAATCTTGGCACTCTGTTCCGGACAAAAGAAAAACTTTATTGTGGTTCTTCATGTACTGTTGGCATCAGCTGTCTTCCTTTCGGAATGTGTTGGAACTTGAATGAGGGTTACAATTGCCTAAAAGTATACCAACTGGCTCGGAGCTTTCTGATTTTCCTAAGTTCTATGCACTAAACGATGAGATTTACTTCTTCATTACATCAAGTTGAAAAACTTTAGGCAGTTCCAATCAGAAGCGTTTGCTTGACTCGACGACCCGACATCCGACGACTCGCATATTCGGCGTTTACATTCTATGCCACCTGATTTGGTGTCCATCAACTCTTACCCTAGGGTCTTACCCTAGGGTTATGATAATATTAAGAACTCAAAATATGTCTGCTGCTCTAGCATGCGGAACAAACGCTGTGCCCCTCACGCCTCCTAAACCTTGACCAACTGCCGGCTGGAGAAGTGAAACGCTTTGCGTTAGCCAGAACTAAGGAACGTTCACATGCCCAGAAAGCCTATTGGATAGGTGCCGAGTTTTCATTTTTCACCCCACAGCCTCATGTCATGGGAGTCTCGGCCTTCTCCTGCTGAGATGGCTAGCTCTTTGTCATATGTGGAGCATGTTCTCTCTTGTAAACACATCAAGTATCAGAAGATGCATAGCTGACATTGAGTTTCTTTCAAAGATACATCATAATGAAGGGTTTCTCTGAGCCGTACATGGATAAGGTGGAATGATCATTCCTCCCTCCCAAGGGAGGGTGGAAACAGCTGATGTGTCCGCCTTCGTCTGACTGGGAGTGCACGTAGAGCTACATTCCGGCATATTTGTTTCCTCATTCGCACTTGGTAGGATATCGCAGTCGTTATCCCGGATATTTGCAGGATTGCACCGCCAATACTTACGAAACCCTTACTCCGAGTATCGCGCGCACATCAACGGCTACTTTGTGGTAAGTGATTTAGGAAGCATTGTCTGTATCTAGTTTGACTGGCATAAAGCGTGAGACGGAAAGCGGCCCGTCACCTAGCCTAGGGCACTTTCCGAAGCCAACCCATTTCGGTAGAACAAGGTCTTGGAAGCGGTATCGGGATGGCGTTTTCTCTGAGTCTCTACTTATTAAGAACCGAGGATCGGCAGGATCGCGAAGGCTAATAACTGCTGTGGAATCTAAAGCCTAATTCCACCAGATGCAAGTGGACGGATGCGGGCCCTCCTCGGGCCGTCGCATGAGCTGAAGCCCCGTTATGTCTTGGACGTCATATGTCATGAGTGAGGGCGACGGAAGAACTCATCACATAACGATGCATTACCATGCCTCGATGCAAGAGCCACTTAGATAACTGCGTTAAACCTGATCAGAAAAACTTCGCAGCTTGAAGGAGAGAACGGTAATGATTGTCGTGGAAGATGGAATGTCACGCGACGCGGGGACCTAACCTGCTCAGCACGAGGTGACACGGAGACCGCAACGAGACAAGACATGCAAGACTTCGACCTGAACCAGTTGCGCAGCACCGACGGACGAATACGGCAGAACTTCCATCCCGATTCTTAGCACCAGAAGCGACTTCGTATTGTAACAGAGTCACTACGAGAGTTAGTATCCGGCCGGCGCTGCTGGCTTTTGAAGCTGTGAAATCTCTATAACTAGTACCTCGATCCCCCTCAGTCTCAAAATCATCACAACCTCCCGAACCATCACTTCTACAAGAACCGGAAAACATCTTCTCCTCTCAAGACTTCCCCAACTTTCACTGCAAATATGAAGGTCACCGCTATCCTCGTCCTTCCCGTCCTCGCTCTGGCTGCGGCAGTCCCTAAGCTCGAAGATCGCCAGATTCCAGGGCTTCCTCCTCTGCCACTTGACTCAGTATGTCTTGCAGGCATCACAGGTATTTCCGCCTGTGTCCCTGGTGGAGTCAACCAGAACACATTGCTTACCAACCTTATTGGATGGTGCGTATTCCCTTAGATTTTTGAGGTTCTGTCTATAGATAGCGCGCTTTACTACTTACTAACATGCCAATCTAACAGCCCTCTCCTCGTCATCCTTCAGGCTCTGGACTGCATTATTAGCGGTCTTGGTAGCGGACTTCCTACCAAGTAGTCGCTCTAAAGATGTCGACAATATTATTGTCATCTCATGGCAGTGGAAAATAAACCCATCAACAGAATGCACTCATTGGGGTATGAGAAACAGGATATTCGGTCATTAGTCTGCTTTTGAGATAGTAACGATGTGTTTGGAAACAATTGCTACTCCAAAGAAAATTGTGCGGTAAACCTTTCGCTTGTTCATAATCGTGCATAATCGTGACTCTTAGACGTCTCGGAACTTTCTGCAGGAGAAATCTTGTAGTGAGTAGGTTTGATTAGCCATAGCAGTCACGTATTTTATTCGCAGCATAGCCGTGAGCGGCAAAGACTTGTGAAATGTAATTATCCAGAGTTTTGGCCATTTGTATCGCTCTACAGAAATTTCATGCACACATTTGGAACCCGCGCCTCGGTATCTCAGGTGATACATTTACCAACCTGGGTTGTTCAGGACCAATCGAGGCTGACGCATTTCTTCAACGGGTTGCGTGAGTCGTTGACAACCATGCTGATCTCACTTAAGTATGCAAGGAGCGCCTTTCCTTAGATTAGAGCATGTGCTGATATCTCACCGAGCCCGTGCTCGATTAATTCTCTCTTTTCTCACCCTTTTCCTAACGCACAGCTAAATACTTGATATGTCGAAAATTCTTCGCTCTCTCCTCGCCATCCAATCCAGCGTCATTCTGCTCTCGGCCCTGCATGCCTTCTTTGACCCAGCCGGAGCGACTGCACATGGTGCACCACTTGCTGGAATGCCCCCTGGGGCGCTGCACATCGTTGGACAAGGAGCATCGTCAAATATAACATCATTCTCAACAAGACACTATTAGCTCCCACAGTAGAAAACTTGGGCCTGAAATCCACAGTATATCTTCCAATCTTGACGTGATTGAGATAGGTACGTGACTGCAGTCACAACAAGGTTATGCACCATGCGCGAAACACAGTCAGAACCCAGTTTGCTGACCAAGAGGGTGTTTCTGCAAACCTTTTTTCTTTTTTCAACTACTTCGTAGTGCATATGGAAGGAGTTGTCTTAGATAGTAGAGTTTCCTGTAAAAATATTGTGTCAAGTGCTTCCTTCGTGAGTCCCGCCATCGCGTCAAAGCTCTCATCTCCATTCAAAAGTTCGCAAACAACGACATTACTCAGGTTCGTGCTTATACACTCCTAGGTGTACTCACGCTCATTGTGTGTGGCCGTAGATCGCGACCATTTATCTAGCCTGACGGGCCAATACACCCGACGACATGTCTCTCCAGATCGACCCCGACCGAAGCCGAATTCGAGCATGACAAAGGGATATTTGAAGAAATAAAAGGCCAAGTTTATAGCCCAGTCCATGGCTTCTTTGAGAAGTACTTCGAGAACAAGCCATGGAGATTCTCGGCCAAGCAAACTGTCCAATGCGCGACACAAGAGACCCTGCGCGGCTTTGATTCTGCTCCTCAGAGCGTGGAACAGTGCTTCCTCGTCCCCTTCGAGTCTGCGGGTGCGGGAAAATATGACTGGGCAGATGTCCTGGTCGTGGGACATTTCCAGGTGTCCGACACTTGCTACGAATACGTTGCAGGCTTCCTACAACTTTGCATTTACGCTCGCGAGGTGTTCAGAAGCCAACCGACGCGTCTCTTCCTTCATGGCTTTCACGTTTTCGGGTCCAATATACAGCTTTGGATGTTTGATCGATTTGGATTGTATGGCTCCGAGCTATTCAACGCCCATGATCTTGAACAGTTGACCAGCGTCGTTTTTGGCTACACACGGATGAGTGACGCAGAGCTGGGCATCAACACACTCATCCCGAAGGATGATATAGGGAGCTATGTCTTGATCGATGACGATGATGATCCTGCGTCTGGAGCATGCAAGTACTACTTGGATGGTGCACCAATCGCATTTCCCCGGAGAATCGTGAGCCCAGGCCCTACCTGTTACCGGTTGAGGCGATCGGCTTCCGACAAAAGCGAGTTGGTCCTGAAACTCTCTTTGACATAAAATGAGAGGTGTGCGGAGGAAAAGATGCTGCGGCTTGTCAAGGATCGCAATGTTTGGGGGGTGGTACAATGCCTCAACTACCGATACATCGAGACCATTTCGAACCTCCATCAAGGTCTGCAGATTGGGGAACCGAAAGGGCTTAACTCAGGCACCATGAGCACTGCAGAAGGCGCAGCGGAGTTCGAGACCAAGAGCGCCTTGAATGCTAAAGAAGCATCGTTCACGGACCTGACCTTGTCGTGCCTGGTCGTTTTTCCCCTCGGTCGCCCTCTCGACAAGTTTGACACCATCTTGGAGGTGCTGGAAGGTTACTGTGACGCTATCAAAGGCCAACAGTCTCTTTACCTGGATGGGAGGATTCTCCATCAAGACATATCCCCAGGGAACATTATCATACCCAACACTCGAAAGGAAGGAGAACCACGCGGAGTCTTGATCGATCCCGGCCTAGCTATGGACCTAGCAGTAGGCCCGACGAGGCCAGGAGAACTCATCGGGACCAAGGCATTTATGGCTATCGGCATACTGGAGGGTGAACTACACACGTATCGCCATGATATTGAGTCATTTCTGTACGTCCTTTTATGGCTGGCTATTTGTGGCAACAACGACAAGCCGCCATCACGTCAGAGTCGACTGCGGCGCTGGGAGATAGGAACGTGGGACGACCTGGCAAAGACGAAAACCCAAGACATGGCAGAAGAGAACTTTACTGCCATCATCACCGAGTTTGCGCCTGAGTTCGACAGTCTCAAATGCGTAGCCTACCAACTCCGTGAGGCTTTCTTCCTCCCACGAGACGGAGATCTTTTTACAGCAACGAAGACTGAAACCGAAGAGATTGAGAGTTTCTATAATAGCATTGTACAGATAGTCGAGGTTTCTGTGCGCTATGAGGGAGCCTGCAAGGTACAAACGACGTGAAAAGGCAGACGAGGCCTGTTTAATCGTTGAGCGTCGGATCAAGCGCATCAGCGAGCGGCGGGTTGGCAGCATTCAAAACGGAAGGATAGTTTTACTGGAGCACGGGATATCAAAAGAGGTATTCCGTGGATTGAACCTTTCGGGGAATACGTGTGCTCGGTTACGGGGAACGACCGCAGGTCTCTTGAAGGGCTAGATTAGGGGATGTGAGGAAGCGTGACTAGGAGGACATCTACCTAAGGAAACTCGGACTCTACGACAGGTAATATTTTCTAGTAGTTCTCTTTTAGGTCATTTAAAGTCTCAGTTTCACCTCTCCAACCTGAACATCACACCCGCGCAAAATAGGTTCAATATAGTAAGTGAGTAAATCGCGATGATGGAAACTCATATTTCTTTCACGGACCTACTGCACAGATCACAATGACATGGCTGAGGGAAATGAAGGGACATTTAATGAAAGGCTTGTAAATATATCAGAAGTGAAGCAGAGAATAGCCAGCCGGTCGATCCTAACGGCCCGACGTGTTGAGATATATATGTGCGTGCTGTCTCATCCACCAAGAAGGGAACCTTCAACGACGTCACACCTCCCAGGTGCAAGGTGCTATCTATCCTTTAGAGATCAGTAGCAGATCTCACTTCACCAAGAATTCTTCGACATTCTGCAAAAATAGCTGAGGTTGCTCCAGTGCCGCGAAATGCCCAAATGTGAGGATGGCCTCTAGGGGTACAGGATATCGATGATCCGGCCACTCGATAAACTTCTCCCCGATCCTAATCACTGTTATGCTTTCATATAAATGTTGAATTCGTAGCGTAACTTACCAGGCCAACAATGCAAGGGGGCTAGACGAGAGAACTAGACCAATCGTAGAGGGTCGTAGGCCGTGTTCGGCGATGTAAGATGAGCCAGTGCTACTGAAGTTCAGAATCTGTTATACGTGCTCAATCTCTGCCTTTGTGAGGTTGTCTTGTCTTGGCCGAGAAGTTCGTCTTGGGATGCTGGAGCGAGCATTTTGACTATAGTGTGTCAGCCAAGGGCATTCGACCTGTCTCAATGCAATATGGACCTACTATGAAAAGCCTTGCACTGCGGATGCTTTGCCGACAGTATCCTAGTCAGGAAACTGCCAATATCACCGCCTTGGGCAATATAGCCGTTGTCAAATCCAAGGTCCACCATGAGCTGGTTTAAGAGTCGTGCCGCAACTTCTAAGGCGAGCTCCACATCTGACGGCCCTCCAGAGAGTCCTTAATGTGGGAGAGGTGGTACAATAATATGGTTGCGCCAGTCAAACTTGAGCCAGGCATGTTTCGCCTCAGTAAGCCACTGGCGTATCGGGCCAAATCGTCCGTCATCTTGCGTGTTATACCAGGTTTCGGGACCGACTTTTGACGCTGCTGGGAGTGATTTGAAGTCCTTGATTTGCCTGTCCGGAATGCGAAGAGTGAACTTCTCCGAATTGTTTTGGCCGTGTGAACCGGCTGTGCTACCCAGACTAGAGGCCACCCACTTAAGCTCCTTAAGCTTGGTCCGTGTCAACGGCCGAGCATGTGAAACATAAAGGATAAACGATTTGAATTTGTCAGCTAACTATAGTTCGATGTCGTGCAATTGCTCGGTCTATCTTTGCACCGGTCGGGCGGTCTGTTCTTCCGAGTTCTAGAAATTTCTCTGCCATTATGAGACAGATCCGAGTTCAACGTCAAGACAGGAACAGGGGAAAAACTAGACGGGTACTTAAAACCGCATGATACCTGGGTTGCATAGTCCACACAACACATTTCACTGTTTTACCGCAAATCGTCATGGACTCGCTAATTGCGCAACCACTTACGCTGAAAAGCGGCCTGGTACTGCCTAACCGGTTGGTGAAGGCGTCTATGGCCGAAAATCTGGCGGACAAGGACCTCCTACCGACCGAGCCTGCTTATGATGCCTACAAGGCTTGGGCAGACGGTGGCTGGGGCTTGGTACTTACCGGTACTATATGCTGTACTCTACGAGATAGGATATGAATTTGCTGAGTAATCCACAACAGGAAATGTGCAGGTCGATGCTCGCTTCCTAGGGCAAGCCCACGACATCACCAACAACGACGCCATTGAGAGAACACGCATCCTGGACAGCTGGAAGAAATGGGCAACGATCGCCAAGAAGAACGGAACTCCAACAATTGTTCAGATCAGTCACCCAGGTCGGCAGTCCCCAGCTGGCGCCGGCACACGAGGCTTCTTTGCGAGGTCTATCGCGCCAAGCGCCGTTCCCCTGCGCCTTGGACGGGGAGTCATACCAGGCATCCTTTCAAGACTCCTCTTTGGAACGCCGAGAGAAATGACAGCTCTCGAGATCAAAGAGGTCATTCAACGATTCGTTGACACCGCTGTCTTGGTAGCCGAGGCCGGGTTTGATGGGATTGAGCTGCATTCGGCGCACGGGTACCTCCTCGCGCAATTCTTAGCCGAGGCGACCAACAAGCGAATGGACGAGTACGGTGGCTCACCGGCAGCTAGGTCAAAGATCGTTGTTGAGGTCATTGAAGCTATTCGCGCCGCAGTGCCAGCCGGGTTCTCCGTTGGCATCAAGTTTAACTCGGTCGATCACCAGTCTCCCTCGGCCCTGAAGGATTGCATCGAGCAGCTGCAGCTAATTGTCAACGCCGGAATTGATTTCCTTGAAATTAGTGGAGGCACGTACGAGGATCCCCAAGTAAGTAAAGACTGCCCACAACTCAATCATACAGTGAAAGCTCATACAATACATAGCTCTACCGAGGACCAGACAATATGACACAAAACACGAAATCAGATAGATCCAAAGCTCGAGAGGCCTTCTTTCTGGGTTTCGCCAAGGCTATCCGAGGAGAGTTTCCAGAGCTCCCCTTGCTAGTCACTGGCGGCTTCCGGAGCCGTGAAGTAATGGCGAATGCCCTAAGCAGCGATGCGCTCGACCTCATCGGCATAGCTAGACCAGCGGTGCTGAACCCGTTGCTTCCCAAGAACACTATACTCAACCCCGAGATAAAGGACCAAAACGCCCGAGCCTACGCGCGCTCGATCGAGCCCTCCTGGTTCTTTAAACTGATCGGCAATGTCGTGATTGGCGCTGGAGTTGAAACGGTTCGTTTTCTACCCTGGCATGAGTTTGACGACTTCTAACCCTTATTAATTAGGCTTGGTATGGATCGATGATTTCTAAGATCTCTGCCTGGCAAGATATCAAGCAGATATAGTACTCAAGCACCGCTGGGGAGTTCATGCAAAGCAAATGTGTTTGTACACTTAAAATGGCGTTTCAGGGAGTTCTATGTTTCCGTTGTAGTATCATTTTGTTGAACATTGTTAGACCATTAAAGATATCCTCAATGATAGAATAGTCCTCGAACTCCTCCGACCATCCAATTTGACTTAGATTTAAGGTACATATCTCTCCTTGAACATTCTCTGTTTAGGTAGCTACTGAGAACTGTGATGCTTATTTTCTTTTGTTATCGGCACAACCCATGGTAGACTTCTGCGAAGATTTACTCCCCCTTGAATTTCTCCCTGGTTTCATGTTCCGTGAATCGCCGAGTATGTCTTTGGAGAAGCTGGATCCGTTCATCCATCGTCAGGGACATCTGACTGCCAATTGGGATCATGCATTTTGCCAGGTGGTTGTAATCTTTTATTAACAGCCTAACGGTGATCATGAGGTAGTCAATGTTGTGAAAGACTAGAGCGTGCTGCGAAGCATATATGTTCTTGGACTTGAGGAAGGAGATGGAATATTCACGCCAGTGTCGCAGAGGATTGAGGTGATGCGAGGTGTGGTATCCGTCGTTGAAGCAGTGGCGGTTACTCTGAAGGGAACAATGTTAGTACTGATACCATATTTGGTTGACGTTGGTGACAATGGAGCACGTACCGCCACGTCAATCAATGTTGTGCTGGATCGGCAATCGGAATCAGGCTCTTCGTTGTCCACAAAAGCGTGCTGACCCCAGTTTCCAGTCATCAAACCAGAACAAAGTAACAACAGTGGAAGCAAATTGACGAAAACAGTGACGTTTGGGTTGATGTGAAACAGAAAATACAGGAATGTGTAGTTCCCAATCTCCCAGAACGCGGCCTTCATCATAAGTGAACGTTCTTCCTTTCTGAATGAAGTAACGAGGCAGGTCAGCCCACACGAAGAAGAAAAATCGCCCCGTGTAATGAAGGAAATGGAGGAGACTATCTCGTTGGTATTGGATGGTTGAGGAGAGATCGTCAGGGCCATTTGCTTCAATGTGATGGTGCTTCACATGATGATAGTAGTAGGAATTCCATGTATGGCCCATCAGTGGATCAGTGAGGCAGGGGAAAATGGAGTTGAAGAGAGCAAAATGCTTGCTGAGGATGCCGCGCATATGGATATTCTGGTGCATCATCAACGTGTAGGTTCCCATGTACAGAAACTGCACGACAAAATGCAGTTGTCATTTTGGTTTACCGAAACGCCATTGTCCTTCAGGGAATTGTGCTTGGGGTCTGCGGCCAAGTTCTGGAGGACGAGGTTGTCCAACCGGCTGAGGTTCGCTCGGGCCGAACACGATGTGGCTTTCCATTGTTTCGTGGGTTTCGACAAGGCTTCATGCCGACCACGCCGGTCAAGGCCTACCGGAGGAGTACTCCCGCTGCTTTTGCATCCCAGAATGAATATCAGTCTGGGTCTCCTGATACTGAGCTGCAGAGACAGGCAAGACTCTTTGCTGGGGAGGTCAATGACAGAGCCAGTGATGATGGCGGTGGAAACATCTTTCTAGGGCTGGATGTACTTCTGGTACTTCCTGGTTTCCGGCGTCTCCATGTTCGATAACATCGTCGCGGCGCCCTTCACGAAGAGCTGGAAGATCCGGATGCCATCGGGCCTCGTCTTCGACAGCCACACTCCCCAGATAACGGACCGATTCAGATACAAAAATGCGCTCGAGGCCATAGCAGCAGGCCCAAGTACAAACCGGTGTTGCACAAGTTGGTCAATTCCCAATATGGGGCGGGTGAGTTTGTTCATGCCATTTGCGAGCTCCCTCTCCAAATTGAGATCCACGCCAACGTCATCGCCCACAGAAGGTGCGTGAAGTCTCGAAACCGAGGGCTCTCAGCACCGACATACATTGGTCTCTTAGCCAAGCCTTACGATCTCATTTCACTGGCCCAGAAGTCAACCATTCCTGGCGGATTTGGCTCTCAGTCTGGGAACTCGAGAGATCCTATGCCAGAGAGCCCCCGCGTGTAGTCTCAGGTACTTACAGATAACGATTTAGACAGCTGGAAGATACGTGAAACATGGATCATGGTTACGGATAAGGATGGGATAGGTGTTAATTAAGGTTGCATCATAATGCGCCTGTAGCCCTGGAGTTGGGAATATTGGGCGGTATTGCAAACTGATATTGTATCCCCAGTGGACGGCTAATGGTGTGGATGAAGCGTATGAGTCTTGTCAGCTTTCATTTGGATCTGATCGTGATGAAATGATGGAACACGCAGTATTTTCCTTCTAGTGAACTTGAGTCGAGTCAATTTTTATCTGCTGCCTCTCTCAGTTATGTAATGAATAATCTGATAATTGAGCAAACACTGGCTTACTTAGAGGACCTATTCAAGACCAAGTAGGGTTTCGATTGCCTTACATCTTCAAATTATTATAATATTTTGGGAAAGAAAGAGTCTGTGTTCTATAAGGACAGGACACGACTTGGCTAAGGGGCAGGCCGGGTAGAAAGCCGGGAAATGTGTCAGTTTGCGTCCACCTAACATGCATTCATACCTACAAGAACGACTTCGCTACCCTGTAGTCTATCTCCTAGAAAAGCGCATGTGAATGCTAATCTTAACAAGACCCGTATCGGAATGATAACGCAACTGCCTAGACGATTATAGTTCTTGATGTCACGAGATTCCATCCCTTACAATGGGAATGATCACCTTGGAGTCGACGATTTCTTCAAAGTTGAATGCATGCTTCCGTTAACACTCGCGTCCCCTGTCTAATGCCCAAGCTACACTAAGATTACATATTATAAAAGTCTTTAAATCGTCGACACTACACTATTTATTTTCTACCCATGGCCTCTACAAAGTCAAATGGAAAATGTGAGCTACTCGCAGTTGAACTTGGAATCTCTTAGCCAGGCCTCCACCGAGGCATAGCCGCTGGCTCCTTCGTCTGGTCTTGGTTCTCATATTTTACCGTAACAACATCCGTCCGCAGAATCGTCCCGTTGACTCGGTCTCCCTTGTCGCGAGGTGAAACCGTTGAGTTAGGCGAGTCACGGACAAGGATGTTTTCCTGGCTGTCGCCGTCGTTGACAATCGTCAGACCGAGATCATCCCGCGCTTTGGACTTGGGCTTTCTGTATCCCAGTTCGATTCCTGACCTGCTGCGCTCGCTGTAGTCTTCGTAGTATTGCGGCTGCTTCGACGAGCCCTTGTTGGAGCTGAAGGGGTTGCGACGGAGGACCATTTCTAGGAGCGGCTGGAGGATGGGGATCGAGCATGCAATGATGATTGTACTTCCTTCGATGCTGTGATGGGTTCAGAGTTAGCTTTATCAGAATTAAATGATGCAGAGTGCTTACACTGTCCAGATCACGAGGTCTGCGGTGTCGTCTGAGCCTGATGTTAGTTCAGTTGTCTTTGAGTTGAAGTGGGTGGTGAGACTAACATGAGAAGTCTGCGCTCCCGAGAGAAGGAATTCGCGTAGATTTGTAAATGGCAACAATGCCAGAACTAGATCATCTTTAGGCAACAAACAGACCGAGGTACTTGGGCGATGCGTACATGGAACCGACACCCAGAGCAACGCAAAGGGCGAGCTTTTTCTTGAGGTCCATTTGGAGTTTGAAGAGGACCACGGTAGGATAAACGGCCAAGTAGAGATCAACAAAGGCCGAAAAGGCTGCAACCTGTTCAGCATATTTCTTGACACAACAGAGAAGAATGCTTACATCCAGCGTAGATGCAATACGCGACAAGGATGCGTGTGTCGAAGCACGTTCCCTTGACGGAGAAGTCCCATAGCGAACGCGCCGGCATACATCGCCCGAGTAACACTCCCACAGTCGCGAAGAGAGTAAGCTGGCACCAGATGCCTATGCCCCAGAGGAACCATTTGTGGAGGCGACTTGGATTCAACAGACGCACCAGAAGCGCGATGACGGCTAGTTTGGGGATGCCAAACGACATGACGCCCGGGCAAAAGGCGGCCGTGGTCCAAAGAATGGCGCCCTGCTGCTGCTCCGTCGTGAGCGTCGAGAAGTGCCTCCCATTGCCAGAGGATACGGCCACAGTCGATAAGGCTGTCGAGATGTAGCCGCAGATCTTGAACCAGTGTCAGCCACCTCCCACTCGTTTGCATTAGTAGAAGGGGCTTCTTTTACCACGGCCATGATGACATAGTAGTCGTCACTGTAAAGTCTCCCCAGGACCTTGAGTCGAATATAGATGCGGGCGATGACAAAGATAGTGCTGAGCGCGGTAATCGACCAACAGACCGCGATGGTGGAGGGGCCTTTGTCCTCGGCTGCCCAGGCATCGGATCCCACGGGGTTCCCCATTTCTAGTGGCCACTACCGAAGTGAAGCGCGGGGTTCGGAGTAATTCAGAAGACGAAGTTGGACGGTCCAACAGTCAACCGTTTGTCTGCAGCAATGAGGAGAATTCCGACAGTATGGGGTCGAAGATGCAGAAGCGGGAGATGCAGAGCTCCCCTTAAGTGTGCAGAGGTGTCAGTGGCGTACTGGGCTGGCTCCACATCGACCCCGACGCCATCCGTACGTAAGAGACCGCTAACAACAGGCAAATCATTAAGGGAAAAAAGTAGCCCGGGTGATCGACAATACCTATGCTCACACTATCAATCAGTGCAAACTGAAGTATTGCCTATCTCGTATACTTCTATTGGCTTTGATTGCTGTTAAGTACGTCACTGGCACCTCTGCGGCACTGAAGGAGATAGACATGGCACCTTATTGAACTCTTCGCGTGTGAGGCATACTCGACCACTAACGGCCCAATTGTCAGGATTCGAGAGGGATCGTCAAGGGGAACCTTCCTTTTTCACCCCTGTTCTTGTCAAGCCTGCGGCACAATGTTTCAATGCCGGGTTGCTGGTTCATCCCCTTGAGTGTGCGGAGACTCACGCTACGTTGCAAGTAGGAGTGTTTGCTAATCAGTAGCAGCAGATGCAGGGTACACGTACTCTCACCTAACTTAGGTGAGAGTATAAGTCGTACTAAGCATGCTAGTACAAAATCGTAACATCCTACTTGGTGTAATGGTGGGCGCGCTCTCTGTTACTTGAGGTCACTGTATGTTAGCTGGGGTGACGTGGGGGCCGCCGCAACTTGGCGTGAGCCTCCGCACATTTAAGGGGATAAAGTTCGCCGGGGTGCGAGTTTTCACAACGCTGGCCGCTTAGTTAAGCGGTCTTATGTTTTCTTTTCGATCTATCACACGCAATATCCACATCATTGATGGAGGTGGATTCGCATGCTGTTGGACGTTGGTCCAGTCAACCCAACGAACTGTTACATCGTTCTGCCAAGATTAATCCTTGCTTGTCCGTACCAAAGCAAACTCCGAAACCTCTGGGGCCTGTCCATCTTGAACCTGGTGGCGTGTTGTTGGTTCGCTCCCCCGGCAGCCAACAGCCCCTTCCCGAACGTATCGGAAGGCCTCCAATACGTCCATGTACCGGGATAACCTCCGGCTCTAGATTTCGTTCCCTTGTGCGGTTCCGGAGAATGGCTCAATCGGACAAGAATGGGTCAAGGATAACGATGAAGATCTCCAACGACCATGCTCCATTTTAAGCTTGGCGAGAAGCCCCATCAGCCGATGAGATTGCTGAGTCGAGTATCTCTCGGAATCTCCAAGGTTTAGGACTCGGCAGGTAGCCATCGTTGCAGAATGCGTCTTAATTGCTGCATCCTATTAGTCGGGCTGAAACGGGGCCTGGCTTAATCAATGCGACTCGGCTGGTGAGTCGATAGCTCGCCCTCACCAAAGCCACAAACCGAAAGGTTAGTGATCTTCACAGAACGCGTACTCAATGCTACCTGCTGTTGGTCCAGCTGAGACGATAGTTCGAATTGGGAATGCGACCTAGCCGTTGGGCGAACGGTCTGCATGCAGGGCGTGTGAACCCCGGCATCTGCGTCTGCTTCGGGTTCTGTTGCCCCTTTCTTGTCCTTTGCCAAGAAGGACACTCGTCTCGCTCTGGGAGTTAACTTGAGTTGGATTCTCCTTGAGTCTCTTTCCATCCGTGCTTTTTCTGTAACCTCGTCTAAGCCCTCAGTTAACTCCCATACACATCATCACAAACAGACATTATGGCTACGAACGGAACCACGGCTACGAACGGAGTCAAGCACACTCTTCCCGACGTTTCCATCGCCACGAACCCAAATAACATCGATGCCGTGCCCAGTCTTCTCGGCCAGATCATAGTTGGCGTTGGTGCCCTCGCCACCGGTGGCGATGAAGCCCGTCACGATCTGCTCATCAAGGCGCGAACCTTGGTGCAGTCTCTGGAAACACCTCGGGAGACTATGGTGAAGCATACATGGGCGCAGGTGAGACGTCTTCTTCGAGTGTGTTGATCTGCAGTTTCAGCTAACAGATCAAGACTGGTGCCATGGCTGGACTACTCTTCGGCGTTGATGCCGGATTATGGGAGTTGATGGCTAAGAACGGGGATCGGCCACAGAAGGTCAGCGAACTTGCTGAGAGTCTTGGAGTCGAGCCACTGCTTTTGAGTGAGTCCTTTTGTTGTATGCATTGTTCACAATCTGACTTTGGTAACTTTAGGCCGTCTGATGCGCCACCTTGGTGCCATGGGCTACATTACGGAGACCGACGTCGACGAGTACAAGCCAACCAACTACTCAAAGTCTATGAGTATCCCCATCATCAGTGGTGGATACATGGCCATGTAAGTATTGCAATATTTGTCTCTGCAACCTTCATCGTAAACATCGTAGCTAACATGCTCTGTCTAGGCTTTCATGCACCAGCCAGGGCCCTATCCAGTTCCACAAATACGCACGCGAACATGGCTTCAAGAACCCCGTCGACGCAAAGGACACGCCCATGATGCACGCCTACAAGACGGACAAGGACATGTTTGCCTGGCAGCAGTCTCTCGGCTACGGGCCGCACTTCAATCACCACATGGGTGGATATCGCCAGGGCCGTCCGCCTTGGATGGCTCCCAACTTCTTCCCCGTTAAGGAGAGACTCATTGCTGGTGCTGATACCAGCCCCGACGCTCCGTTCCTCGTGGACATTGGTGGTAGCATTGGCCATGATCTCATTGAGTTCCATCGTCATCACCCTGATGCTCCGGGCAAGTTGATTCTCCAAGACTTGCCTGCCGTCATTGGGCAGATTGAGGAACTGCACCCAGCGATCACTCCTATGGGCTACAACTTCCTCGAAGAGCAACCCGCCAAAGGTACGTGACAATTGCCCTCGACCGACGCAGCTCTTTCTGACTGACATTCTAGGTGCTCGTGCGTACTACATGCACTCCTGCCTCCACGACTGGCCGGACGATGTGTGCGAAAAGATCCTCGCCCGTATCACGGCCGCGATGAAGCCCGGCTATAGCAAACTGCTCATCAACGAGAACGTGATTCCTTCCAAGGGCGCCTACTGGGAGACGTCGGCTCTCGACATGGTCATGATGACGCTGTTCTGTTCCACGGAGCGCACCGAGTCAGACTGGTACAACCTGCTCGAGAAGCTCGGTGGACTGAAGATTGTCAAGATCTGGAGCGGCGGCAAGGGTGTTGAGAGCCTGATTGAGTGTGAGCTGCCTCAGTAGAGGGCACGTAACAATGCCGTTCACAGGACTCGGATATTAGACTCTAGATTAGACGTGTTATCTACTCTCATTTGAGGACTCGTCACAGCACATCAGCGGAATTGAGCGCATCGGATGATTCTACGCCGCTAGAACGAGCTAATTTAGCGACCTGGAGTGACCCCATGATCTCCATCGTCAGCGGGCGCTCCCGTGGCAGAATTGACCGACCCACTGCAACAAGCATCACGTCGATGCTACTCTGTAGTACGTAAGGTGGTATAATTGCTGCATTAAGTTATCTCTCGTTACGAGTATCCACGTAGTACGGAGTACATCGGGCCAGATCGACACTCCGAAGGATCGTTACCTTAACGCCCCGTATTAATTTCGTCAGGCATCACAACCCTCAAGGTATCTTTGTCAAACCCCTGCCGGGAAGGGGGGGAACGAGCATCTCTCCGCTTTTCTGGTCAAGCAGTGTCCTCCCGAGTTGATGATGGACGCGATGAATGGGCTCATGATCTGACAAGTCTAGTAGATCACGATTGGCGCTTGTTGAGAAACCTAGCTTTTGGGACATCCTCACAGTAAAAATCATGATATCTGCCCCCTTTTACAGCTTCAAGGGGAAGACGCGAGAAGAGGCCGGGGTCATTGAGGGGAAATGTCAACAGGTACACTAGCCACTCGATGCATAACTTACATAACTTGTTACTCCCTGATTGACAGGGGAACCAAACAGCGAGTTGCTGCTCTCTCTGACGAGACGCGCAAGTTGCAACCACCCCTTGTAAGTGCGCATTGGCGAAGACTTGGCAGTTGGAATGGAGAAGGCTGTATGCCGATCAACGGCCGTTTGTACCGAGGTCACGTCCTTCGTGCGAGGATCGGGCAGCCTGGGAGCAAATCCTCAGCTCAGCTACTTGTTCGCCTGGCAAATGAATCTTTTTGTCGATAAATATTTTGTAATCATATTGCCTTCTATGAGGTGGAATATTTGCTCCCGGATTGGGCACCACCCTCAACCAGCTAAGCTGTCAGTGAGGCAGTGCCATCCCGGTTCCCTAGCATAAATGCGCCCGACCTTCTATTAATCCCTCACCTCATACTGGTAGCTCGTGTCTCCCCAGCTTTTTACTTCTCCTTGCAGGGCTTTTTTGGCATGCCCGATTTTATCCCGATTTTACCCAGTATTCACTCACCGTATTTGACTCGTCCGGTCCTTTACACTGCAAACTTTTGAGGCAGGTTCGATGTACGTATTCTCTGCAATCATTTCGCCCACCCGCAAGTTACCTCCTATATATGCACATGCAGAAAACCGGAGCTGCTGCTCGTACCGAGATTTAACTGAACTTACACTCTACAACAAGATGGCAAATGAACAGCCTGTTTCTGGCGACGCAGTGTCCAACGGTCCCCAAGCTCGACGCAACAACCTTCTACAAGAAGCACCATAACTATAAAACTTTTACATATGACGTAGCGTCGCTGATCTGGACTGCAAAATCCAACGACCAAAGAGGAGGCTCAAGGCTTTTACCAAAGTCAGAGTCACAGAGGGAGAGACAGCCCGAGTTCGTCTCAAGGTCGATAAGTATGCTCTATCGTGTTGGTCAGAGGAGTTTTCTCAATGGAGAGCTGAGGCTGGAGAGTTTGCTGTCATTGTTGCAACGAGTTCGGACCCAATAGATGGGGTTTTACGAGCTACATTTCAGCTTACAGAAACATTGCTGCGGTTAGGCTTATAGAGTATCTTTGATGTTGTTCCAATTAATGTCTTTTTGTACCAATAGTTCCACGACAACAAAGGTGCAATGGGGCGTCATTCTAACAATAACAAATGGAAGATAGTACACTAACATGAGAAGAGCCCAAGCTATAGACATTAATAACTAACGTCCTCAAATATTCTCACAAGCTCACGAGCCAACAAATCACCTCAGTTGCTCTATGGGCTGTGGAAACTCGGAATCAACACACATGCTTTCCTCCTTGCTATCAATAGGCCGAGAAAATTCCAATATGAACTAAAACATCCACCGACCTAAGCGAAAGAAGCTCTCTTTGTTCTTCAAATAGGCATCATGAAAGGCATTTAGCCTGCTGATGGAATGTCGCCGTTGGGCCAGTAGGTATGAAGACGAGTCAACATCTCAAAGTTGCGCTCAAGACGAGTTTTCGGAATGGCAATCTCCTCGTCATGAACATTAAGGAGGAGGCCATGCAATTGGACCGTTGAAGAGATGACGAGCAAATGACCCGAAAGAGTGCCCAGCGCATCGGTCTCTGGTCGCTGTCTTGCGCGGAACGCAATGTCGCAGATGTTTGCAACGTGGACTTTGCACTTCTTAGCATAATCCTGTGCCAAATTCGCGGAAATAGCTCCGTTAGGCTCTGTGTTAAAGGAGAGAAATTGGTAGAACAAAAGCTGTCCAGCGTGGTTGTAGTTGATGTGAAGGACTGTGAAGGCGCAACCGATGCCTTGTTCAGCGCAAAAGGATACGTCGGCTTCGGTATACCTTAACCCTGGTGGCAATCCGGAAATCCAGTAGTATAAAGATGCCGATAGATCCCTGATGGACTGTTCCAACTTACCTCCCTGCAGTCGCTCGGCTACGACCATGCCACTGAGTTTATAGACTTGATCGAGAAGCCTATTGAGTCTGACCAGATGCGCAAGAATGGAAAGTGAGGGCTCTAATGCCTGGGAAGCGTGGATATCAGACGAGTGCTCGGAGGGAGCTGGTTCACTGCCATCTAGGCGAGACAAAGTCCACTCATCCATGGGCAATTGAGTATTTTCCGCTGGTGTTAGCGACCTCGGAAGATGGAAGGCGGCCGAGTTCCAGGTATCCATGGTAACTAGTGACCACCAGGCTACTCGATGGTCAGCCTTGGTCTAATTTCGGGCTACAATACACGTCAACGTACCTCTGCAATTGACTTCTTGTTCAATAAGAGTCTTTGCTGAAGCTTTCGGGAGTATTTAATATCAGAGCCATGCGACAGGCAATGACAAAGTCCACTGACTCTGTATTGGCCTCACATTCAGCCATCGAGTGGATGGCCAACAACATACAAGCTCGGATGGTTGTTAGGGAAGTTTCGTGCAAGTCAAGAAGTTTCTCCTCTTCTTGGGCATAAGGCCGGCCTTGGTCCCAAGGATTAAAGGCATTGGTGAATTCTTTCATTCGCTTCAATTTATCTTTTGGTCAGTAGCCTCTGGTTTTTCCAAGTGATGCCGTGGCACACTTTACTCCAGAGTGTTGATCATGTCACAAATGAAATGATAGAAATCTTTGAAACTTGATTTAAGTTCGACATGGACGAAAATGCGATGATCACGGTAATACAATTCCTCCCCAACACTAACTTACTCGACCTCTGAAGACAGCGACGCACATGCCAAATTAACAACTTCGCTTTAAGCATTCAAACCTAGGCAAGTTCTCTGATTCGGAGCCACATCAACTCCAGACTAAGAAAAGAGTTAACATCACAAGTTGTTAACGACACTGCAAGCTGTGTTCCCATCCTTCGCCCACCTTTCGATCTGTCAATGAGAGAACTCTGTTTGCAGAAAGCTCTAGAGCAAATCAAAACACATCCACAGCAGATATAAGTGCCAGAAGATCCCTTAAGCGTGTTCTCTCTCTTCGGTCTTGTGAGCATTGGAGGTGACAACTTCAACAGCTGCATTGTCTCCTTCGAACAGCATTGCCATTTCCTCCAAGCTAGGACCTTGAGTCTCTGGGAAGAAGAAGTAGACAATGGTCGTCTCAATTACCGGCCATACAACATACGCAAGAAAGAATTCCAATCCAATTCTTTCCATGCCGATGGGGTTCAACAGTTGGTTGAAGACGGAAGCGATGCGGACAGACATCTGCAAGATGGCAATTCCCTTGGACCGCTGTATGAATGGGAACTCCAATGTAGAGATACTGGAAGGGTTGCATCAAATTGTCTCCGCCGTTGAAGAGAAAGATCAACGCAACGACGGCAATGGCGGCGGCTTTGTTGCTCCCATCTCCTGCGTATACAGCAGATCAAGCAGTATAACAGGAGAAGAGGATAGTCATGCTCAGATACGTTGTCATTAGCTGCCTGCGGCGTAAAACCCACCCGGCGAGCCAACTAGACCACAAGGCAGTGACGAGGTTCCAACAGTTGAGGCCGACGTTGAGCTGGTTTTGCGTAGCACGAGACGTGATGCCAACCAACGCAAGAATCTTTGCTAGGTAGTAAGAACTGTTTTCGTTCTTGGTGGATTGAAGCAGAGGTATTCCAGGACCAAACTTTCATCAAACCATTTCCCGACCACTGGGTAAAGAAACCAACGGAAATAGCAACGAATATTCGGTGTCGGTTGCCTCTGGTGCTGACGAGGTCTTTCCAGGGACTTTTGGCTGCTTCCTTTTCCTTCCGAAGAGTCTCCCAGATCTGAAAAAACTCGGCAGCGACGAAAGCCGACGTTTCATCACATTCAGAGTGGTATTTGATCAGGATCCGAAGAGCTTCCTCGTGACGGTCCTTAGAGACAAGCCATCGGGGGGGTTCTAGGACGAACCTTGCCTGGTGTCAGAACTTGAAGGACAAAACGTAACTAAAGCAACTTACCATATGAAGATGATGGTAAGTACGGACGGCAGAATCTACAAAAGGGTTAGAAGCCGCCAGCTCCAGTTGTTCGCCCTGTCGTAGGTACCGAGAGTGACTCCCGTAGCGAGGATGGCACCAGCATACCAAGTTCAAGTTCCCTGAAGGCAACCAACGATGGTACATCGTTCCTTAGGGTAGGCGAGTTAAACAACAAGCTGAGCAGCGCCAGAAAGGGACAAAAGATATAGTCGGCCAAGGAGGTTAAAAACAAAGGATATCCCAGAGGAGTTGGGTGCTGAACTCGGGACAAAACGGCGGCAAGGCTATGATATATGTCTTCTGACCACGAGTATAGAGACACAGCTCTGTGGGGCTCAAGCATGTAGCCTCCTCTCCGTGGTCGAACTCGGCACACGGAGATGATTGCGCCAGGGGCTCCAAACTAACGGGATCGCCTTCCCCTCATACACTAACCCAGACTAACGGAATCGTCCCATCCCCCTCATCCATTTCCCCAGACTTAACCGGATGATCCTCCTCTCCACATCCACTATTACTCCACCGCTGCAACAAAAATCCTCACGGGTATTAGCCAGGGTGGGTAAATAGACGATCCACGCTAAGTTAAGCAGACCAGGGTTTCCCGCCGTTTTCCGACAGTCTAGAAGTGGTCAGATCCTTTATCCCACCCTACAAAGAGTTAGCATTGGATTACGCGCGCCAGTCGTTATTCCCATCCGCCAGTCAGGGCGCTGACACTCTTCTCCAGGGTCGATTTCAAGGTTGCTACGATTTCAGCAAGCAATACCCACGAGCCATGCCATACCAGTAGCTCCATTGTAGCATTCGAGCTGGGGTAACATGTGCTCCTGGCTACTGTTCAAGTGGTATTCGCTCTGGGTAATCAGCCTATTGCGTATGTCATGGAACAAGGTCAACGGAATACTATCCGAAACAACTCCGCTGAGCAAGCCGGTTTACTCTTTTACAATTTACACAAGCGCTTGTCTCTGGACATCCTTGACTCGACGTGTAAGAAATTCGAGGACGTGAACCTTGCCCAAATTGTCCGCATGCTATCCCGAGCATAACCTCACCTTAGAAATGAATGGGTTTGCTCAACAACTTTCGTCAAGTCCTACTTATGATAAAGTCCCATTTTATTTCAGTACGACTTGTGAACATACTGAAATCGAAGCTCTGATACCTAAGATCTACACCATTCAGCCCTTTCGCCTTGGCTTAGATACTGAGGCTCAGGCATCATGTTGCTTTGATACAGGTGACAAAGCGCCGTGCACAATATCCGACGCTCTAGAATCCAATCTTGATAGAAAATCCAATACTCTCTTGAAAAGCACATTGGCGAGTGCCTTTGTTGTTTCGTTTTTCACCTTCTCGACGCGTTCCAATAGAACAGAACCAATGCGACGGATCCGTTCGACCTTTATTATTCTTATCAGCACGAGACGCGGCACTCTTTTGGAATTTTAAACCCCATTTTCTTACCGCTAACTCTCCCAGAACTTTATAGCAGACAAAAGGAACCATCTGGAGCTCCTGAAGGAAATCATGCGCTATTTCAACCTTCTTTGTTGCAACAAAAAGTGCTTGGCTGTTAAGCCCCATGATTGCCACGACGTTGTGAGTGACACACTCTTGCAAGATGATAAGCTTGAGGCAATGAAACTTTGTCATCAAGTTGATTCTTCGGACCCAAAACAAGCCCGCTGGTATGTGAGCTTCTCTTTAGGACCGATGTCATCGTCGTCATTGAAAGGCTGCAGCCACTGTGGCAAGTCGTCTACCAGACCCGTGAAAGCTAGATAAGACTCCGTCAAGCGCTCCAAGTCAGATTCTTTAGTTAGCGAATCTGCGTGATGTCGTTTCTTCTGTCCCCTGTATACCTTAATCATCGTAAACAAATCCGCTCCCGAGGACCAAAGACGACATTTGAGCTGAAAGCCATCCAGAAGATGAGCCTCTAGTGGCCCGTGATTGTGACTGTTTACTGTATCAAGAAGCGGTTGATTCTGTTTGCCTTCTTTCAGCAAAGTGCAATCACCACCGAATAGAGATTCGTCTAACACGTACGGTCGGTTCTCGAAAGCGCATGAGGCTTTGTATGCAGTGTACAGTTGCCAGAAGCAAGCTCTAAGCAGCTGTGATTTGATTCCAGCATTCTGGTTCACTAATTCCTCATCGTACGACCGAAGTCACTGCGCGATGAGTGCCGCTTCACGCACATAATGCCAAGAAGCACCTACTATGCCAGTGACATTTTGTAAAGCTGTAGAATGCCATATGCGGATCATGAGTAAGGAAGAGTCGGGATATTCAAGGTCTTGATCACTATAAATCCTGTGCATTGCTCTGGGGGCTTGAAGGGAAGGATAAGGAAGACGGTGGGGCAGATGTCGCCGACCTCAGCTGGGCTGCCAGTCGGTTCTCTGCACGCGCAATTCAAGATGCAAACCACCCCTATGACTTGGTCGAGGAGAACGCAACCCTGATGCGCCTCGATTCCAAAGTTGCAGGCGTCGGGACGACAGCTTGCGGGCCATCGGTATGTGAAGAGGATCTCGTTCACGTCAAGCCGATGACGTTTTGCTTCTTGTTGGAGCACATTAGGGGTTGATACACAGGTCTCATAGTTATGACTTTCAATAAATACGTTGCCAGATGAGCCTGCTCAGTTTGACTCGAATCGCTCGTGTTGTGTGCATGAATATTGACCATGGCATGGAGAAGAAAAACAAACATGAATGAACACTATCGCTCGAGGAAAAGAGTAGAGCCAAACTCCCGCTCCATCCTCTCCAACTCTTCCCTGGGAATCTTGGTGCCTTTGAGCCGCTCCTCGGCCGATTTCCGCCTTCTTCGATCAAAGCGTTGGCGTAATTCGTCCCAACTCATCCTCTTTGCCGCGGAGAGCTTCTCAGAGACCTCGACAGACTGTATCCTAGCCATATCCCAGAAGACGTACCCTAATTGTCGAAGTAGCGTGTAATGGGAGCCCGAGTCGGAAATAACCATGTAAGTTCCATCATTCGAGTTCTTCATGAACAGACGGTAGCCGAGGTTACTGTGAGACGGATCATCGTCGTTGTGTTTCACCGTGGGGGCATCATGCTCATGCCCAGTTGCCAGTGTCGACGAACTGTGTAATGCCTCGAGCAGAAATTCCCGCGCGACTGGATGATTTGACCGAATCAATTCCGCACGCTTGCTTTCGCCACCTTCAGCAAGGCTGTACATGAAGTCCAGGCCCAGGGATACCATATATCTGATATTGCCTGGCGAATGGTGTCTGCCATCACGGCAGAACAGCATAAGATCGGTTAGATCTAAAGACTTGAAATCCAAGAGGTTGTCAGGATTAAAATTCTCCGGGGTAGGTTGTTCGTATGCTGATGATTGAGATGTCGGTAGTAATGATGATGGCAACACGACGCCGGGAGCAGCCATCACAGCTCTGATAAGCTTCTCCTCATGCTCATCAACAAAGTCTCCAACAATTGAAGAAAAGTATTGCTCCACACAACACATCTCCTCCACCTCCCATGGCGTCAAATTGTTCAAGAAAAGAATAAACTGTTGATCGGCAGGGTAACGGGATGAGGGGGAAGGATCAGGCCCATAAGGGTCACTTTCGTGGCCAGGGAAGACCTGACAGTAGAGTTCAAACCGCAAGAATGCCCTCTGGAGTCGTGTGCGTTCAGACAGAGATAGAAGAAGCACTGACGCGTCATCGTGCTTCTCGTCGTGCTCTTCACACCTGGCATCGAGGAAACGTGATTGCTTAGCAAGTAAACCGAGTTCCTGCATTGCCTCCCTACAATACGCATCCGAGAAGTAAGATATACGATTGTAGAGCCGGTATAGCGTTGATAGGTCGGTTTTATTCGCTGGGAAGTCGAAGGAGAAAGTGGAATCGAAGTACTTTTCTAGGAAGCGAGGAATCTGATCATGGGCAGATGGAGTTTGCAGAATGGCAAGAGCGTGCTGTATATTGTCGCCAGGGAATGCATTCTTGATGACGCTTGAAAGAATGAGCAGCGGTGACTGCGGAAAGGCCCTCAAGCAGGAGGGTGATGCTGAAATGATGTGATGAAGATCCAGAGGGGAGTCGATGCCCTGCAAGATGAGGGACAGGAGCTCCGGGGGCAGACGTTCCAAAGACATATTGATAGCGGGCGATCAAGAAATAACAAGATAATGGCAATGATGAAACCGAGAGGTAAGTAAAATCCTTAAATGGCCGATGCATTAGACTTGGTACTTAGGCAGAAGGGCTGAAGGGGAATGAGTGGGCGGTTATGCCTAAAATCTCCAAGGTGGGGTAAAGTCGGGTGAAGCGACCGGCCGGTGTTACGTCTCATTGACTTCATACCCCCTATCGTGGCCGGAAATTAATCTTTCAATACAAAATAATCATGAATGACAAATGTTTATAATTTATGCGAAAATACGCATCACCATGTATCCAATGGGTATTTTCGGGGCTCTTTAGAATCACATCCGAGGACGCTATTACGCACGCCCCAGGTCACTACCCTTGTCCTCGACATTGCGCACAACGCGGCTGGGAATTATCCCCGGCTCCGGTGACGTACCAGTGGTGTTCACCCATAGCTCCGACGTTGCCAAGTATACGACAAGACTGCTGGGCCTGGAGAAGTGGGAGAAGGAATCGTATGTCATTGGTGACAAGATCACCTGGAATGAGTTCCGCAAGCCTGCCGAGGAAGCCAAATGTACTTTGCTTCAGCCTTAGTGGTCATGCCGCATGAATGACTAACACAAAAATTAGGAACCAAATTCAGCGCTGAGTATGACTCTGTGGCGAAGTTGCAGGGCAGGACGACCACTGAACTTCTGTCCCACAAGTACGCCTTCGAGTTCGTCCCCAAGGAAACGCTCCAGTCCCTTTTGGCGTATTTCGACATCATGTTCGAGGATAGACACCTTGACTTTAAGCCTGAGAAGACGCTTAATGACGCTTTCCCTGATATCAAGCCCTTGACGGTGAAGGAGATTCTGGCGCAGGGTTGGAGCTCTTAGATTATCCGAATGGGTACCAGGGCGAGAGATGATGCACTTTCTTGTCTAGTAAAACTACCAGAGCACCCAGAGATATACAATGTCATTGTCACCTCAAATTGGAGCGACCTGCGTACTTCATGATATGCAGAAGCTCTTCGACTATTATTGAACGCTGACTACGACTCATTTGGTAATGGGGCAAGGCTTTAAATAAAGTATGGCAGTAAATATTAGGCAGCCCGAACGAAAATTGATCAAGGATAGATATTTGTGGTATTTTTAAGGCGACCTGGTTGGGTGTTCAGAAAGCATCCCCAAACTGCATCTCACTCTTCCCAGCCACTACCACAAAAGCGTTGTCTTGGTAGGGCTTCAAGCTTCAGTGAAGCTACATTTACCTTCCGCCAGTAAAGTCATACAGCAAGCATCCAACTTGGTTCGTTCCACCAACACCTCCGTTGTTACCTAATAGGTAAGTCAGTAGTGTTCCGCATATCAGGGAGGATTGCAAACTTACACTTCGTGTAGGCTTCCCTCACAACCAAGTAAGCTGTGATCTGGCCTCCGTTGCCCAGAGGAAACCTGAAGTTCTGGGTATCTTTGGTCGTCACACATCCATCAATCCAGTGGACTGAGTACGAGTACGAGACGCCGTGCTTGTCCTCCTTGGACAGCTCAACGCTTCCTGCGCCATCGTAGAGATTATCGTCGCCGTTAGGCCCACTCAGACCACTGAATTCTGTGGAAAAGTCGTCCTGAGACCCTCCGCTGATGTCGGCATGGCCGGGGAAGTCAGCTTCATCGTGACAGATGATCTCTTGCCTCTCGAGGGGCGTCGTGGGGGTTGGATCCTCGGTCTCGGTGGTAGCAGGGGGAGGCTCGGAAGTCGTGGTGGGTGGTTCCGGTTCCTCGGAGGTAGTAGGCTCCTCAGACGTAGTGGGCTGCTCAGACGTCGTGGACTTGGTGCTCGTGGTGGATTCTTCCGCCTGGGACGTAGAAATAATAGACGTGGAGAAGGTCGACAGAGTGGGACGAGCGCAGGAGGCACCCTCGCCGTCGTCGTCAACGTCTCGAGTCGTGGTGTAGGTCCAGTTCCAGGTGATGGACACGGCATAGGTGACCGAGTTAAGCCTGTTGTACCTGGCTTTGAAGTTTGTGAGTTTTGTTTGGTCTGCCGTTGAGGTCCCGGGGTTGGCGTTGGCCAGGTCCAGCTGGAGTCGGTCAAGCAGGAGAACACTGGCGTCAGTGGCAGCCTTGTTGATGGACTGGGGTGCAGTGCCGCTGAACCTGTCCATCATGAAGCTGTAGTACCGGTCTGCGAAGGACCATACCTTGTTCCTTACCGCTGCGTCGGATTTGCAGTTGATCGCGCTGGTGTCAATGTTCTTGCTGTAACGGAGGATCATTAGTTACCAGGTCCCACATCAGGAAGATGTCGCACTCGACTTACAGTCTTGAGTAAATGCGCTGGTTTTGACGCTTCATCATTTCGATAGCGTCGGTGTTTTGCATCATCTCTATTCCAATGGCAATTCGCTCCAGCCACTGGAGTTTGTACTCAATCCAGTCCTCTGCGTCTTTCCACGTTGTCGTTGTCTCGACATCTCTACCTGCGAGGCGTCCCGTGGTACCACTGGTGACCATTGAGGGCGTGGCGACGACTCCCTGGAGTGGAAACATTAGCTCAATCCTCAGTTGAGGGGTGTTGTAGGCGGCTTACCTTTGACTGACCGTTGACGTAGTCGTCCATGCCGATGAAGTCGTCTAGGTACTTCGAGTTTGAAGGATAAGACCTGAAGACATTGGCTAGTTGGTTGGGGCCGTTGACACTGGCCGCGTCGTCGGTGTAGTAAGAAAGATCATTGCAGTTGATCTTGGCTTGTGATCCAGTCGAGACACCTTTGACGCTCGGTTGGCTGTTGTCGAGGATCTCGTTGAAGAAGTCCTTGAGCCAGCTCTTTTCGTAGGCGTGGTCGATGGTTGCAACCTCGAGTTGGGGTCGATCACCAACGGTAGGCTTGACGTGATAGTTTGCCGCTGAGACTTCGTGGATGGACGGGATGCATTGCGCGTCTCGCTTCATGATGAACCAACGCTTGATGTTGGACAAGGGTGCTCCGAGAGGCTCAGAATCGAGCGTCTTCTCACCGCCCGGGTATTCAGGGTATGCAACATTCTTGTTCAAACTGCATATGCTGCTACCGGTGCCCAGCGTCTTCAGCTTCGCCGCTTTGCCTCTCTTTCTGAGGCTGCCAGTTTCGATCTCACCGGAATCATCCGGGTCGGTGGGATTGTCTGACTCATCGGGATTTTCTACTAGGCCGCGCTCCTCTGCGCAGTTCAAGCAGGCTCCGTCCCCAGTTGCACTGCAAGCTTCCGCTGATGTGGTCGAAGTAATGCCAGTCACACTGCACCCGATCTGTGTTCTGGTACACGTTGTGGTGCATTCTGGAGTGAGAGTCGCGTCGACTGATCCTGTGTAGGTGGTGCAGGCCACAAGACAGTCGCTCGCGGTGACCTCCTCAGTGCAAGTGCTAGACTCTGTCTCTGAGGTCTCCGTCTCATCGTCCTTGGTAGAGCTGTTATCCGGGTCATCGTCTCCGTCCTCGTGAGTGTCCGGAGGGCTGTCACAGCCAGGAGGGATACAAGGGAAGGAGAATTTAGGGAACCCTGGGAAGTCGAACAGAGTGTTGATGAACTTGGGGAAGCCAAAGAGGATGATGCCAGATCCGCCGCCACCGCAAGCTGGACAGCCGATAAGGACAGGGACAATAGTGGGATCGCTGGACCCTTCAGAAGTGGTCGTGATCCAGGTGTTGGTCGTCCATTCGGGATGATCAGAGACCGTGGTAGGAGCCCAACCAACCGGGGGCTCTGTCATGGTGGAAGTGATATAAGGGCCCGCCGAGGTGGTGGTGGTAGCGGGGGCGGTCGTGATGGTAGCGTCATCACCTGTGGTCTGGGAGGGTACAGAGTTTGAAGTAGTCGGCTCAGAGTTGGCGGTCGTGTCTGTGCCAGTTGTCTGAACAGCCGTTGTATCAGTTGCCGTTGTATCGGCAGCAGTCGTGTCAACGCCGGTGGTTTCAGTACCGGTAGTCTCCGTACCGGGAGCGGTGGTATCGGTGGCAGTTGTATCAGCACCCGTTGTTCCCGTACCAGTAGTCTCGGTCCCAGTAGCAGTGGTATCCGTACCCGTGGCAGTCGTATCGATGGCAGTGGTCTCAGTGCCGCTGGTCTCTACGCCGGTGGTATCAGTGCCAGTGGTAACAGTACTAGGGGCTGTAGTTTCAGTACCCGTTGGTATGGTCTCGGTGCCAGTGCTAGTAGCGGTGTTCTCGGTGCCGGTCGCAGTAGTCTCGATACCGGTTGTATCTGTGCCGGTGGCTTCGGTTCCAGTGGCAGTTGTGTCAGTGCCAGTCGCCGTTGTGTCTGTTGCAACGGTCTCCGTACCGGTACCAAGAGTCTCTGTCCCAGTGATCTCAGTGCCGGTGCCGGTGGCATTGGTCTCTGTACCGGTAGCAGTAGCCTCAGTGCCGGTTTCAGTGCCGGTGGCCTCCGTGCCAGTGCCAGTCTCAGTGCCAGCAGTTTCGGTGCTGGTTGGGTTGGTCTCAGTGCCAAGTGCAGTGGTCTCAGTACCAGTTGGGATGGTCTCTGTGCCAGTACCAGTTGGGATGGTCTCTGTGCCAGTACCAGTTGCCTCAGTGCCAGTACCAGTTGCCTCAGTGCCAGTAGCGGTCTCGGTGCCAGTAGCTTCAGTACCGGCTGGGTCGGTCTCAGTTCCAGTGGTCTCAGTACCAGTGCCTGCAGTTTCAGTACCAGCTGGGATAGTCTCGGTTCCAGTGCCAGTGCCAGTGCCAGTCTCGGTACCAGCAGTTTCGGTACCGGTTGGGTTGGTTTCGGTGCCGGTTACAGTAGTTCCAGTGCCGAGGGTCTCGGTTCCAGTGTTGGGGAGGCCAGTTGAATCAGTACCAGCCGTACCAGTTATGACAGAGGTGTCAATGCCACCGGTGGTGCCAGGAAACCCAGTATCAGTGCCACCAGTGGTATCAGTGGCGCCAGTGGTGTCCGGGAGTCCAGTCGATGCAGTGCTGGTGGTGGCATCAGGGTTGCCGGTTGACCCTGACTGCGAACCCGTCGAGAGCGTCTCAGTACCCGGTGTAGCTGCAGACGTGGGTACAGATGCTGTCGAGTCCCCCTGAGAACTTGGTGTGTTTCCTGGAAGCCATGTAGTCTGGGTTGATGATCCCGAGACATCTCCCGATGTAGGCCCTGATGTCGAGATGATCTGAGTGCCAGTGCCGTTTCCAGGAAGCTGGGTGGTGTCAGATGAAGGCAGTGACTGCGAAGTCGGAGTGTTTCCGGGAAGCCAGGTGGTAGTGTCGGAGTAGGACTCGGAGGCTGTAGTGCCGTCGGAGCCGGACTCCGAGGCCGAAGACCCAGGCTGAGAGCTTGGGGTGTTTCCTGGCAGCCATGTTGTCGAGTAAGACTGGGAGCCAGGAGTGCTTCCAGGAAGCCAGGTGGTGTTGGGCACCGAGGAGGTTGAGTACGACTGAGAACCACCAGTAGTTCCAGGAAGCCCAGTCATGTCAGATGACACGTCAGACTGAGAGTCAGAAACAGTTGAAGACACAACCGGCGGCAGGTATCCCGTGTTGCCGGCAGCGGTCGAACTAGTCGCCGCAGAGTCTAGTCCAGAGGTGTCATACTGACCAGAGGACTGAGGTAGGCCAGAGCTGGGGTGGCCAGGACGGCACCTGCTGCCTAGGGCAGTTGTTCCCCAGAGGGAAAGTAAAAGAAAGTGTTTCATAGCGAGTATAGAGGAAAACAAAAGAGTGACTGAGGATGGAAGCAACAAGACGACAGAGAAGTTCTCCGTAGAGAGGAAAGAAGAAACACTTCTGATTCACTTTGACACCAAAGACGAGATCATTGAGACAGGGCAGTAATATTCGGATATATATACTAGCCAGACAGGTGGCTGATGGGTATACCTGATAGGAACGACGGCATCTTCTTACAACTCAACTGATCCTAGCACAAAGTGAAAACACTGCATGTGCTGCTTAGCCGAATGTAAGGATGTCTGCATGTAATTACATTATGACCCATGTAAGCATGGGAACTTGCAACCAAGAAAGGAATCGCATCGCGCAACGCGACTGGGTCTGCGCTAGTAATCTGTATTCGGCCCCCAAAGCTGTCCTCCTCCTCCACATCACCACAGACAACGTCTTGAGCTGTGCATAATCATCGCCTGCTTTGCCAGTGTAACCACCAGCCTCACCGTGACCCATATAAATAGATTAAGGCGGTGCGAAAGGGCTGTGAAGATGCCGTGTGCACTTTGGCTTCCTTCGAGGGGCGAAGGCGGTTTCACGATGACAGTGCTGCGGCTGAGTGGTGTGGTAATTCGATGGCATTTTCTTCTTTCAAATCGAATCGTTTCGGTGAAATCCATCTGCACAAAAAAGGGTAAGAGATTGTTTCTGTGGGGCGGTAAGCTGAGCGGCAATTTGTTTCAAGGTCAGCCTATCAAGCGATGCAGATGGACAGCATCGTGGGGATGAGTGAGATGTCCACAACAAAAGAACATGTTATGCTTTCGGGCAAGATTACGATCGTTCCTGTCTTCGCCAAAACCGATGATTGGACAAGGCTTTCTTCCGAGGCACAGTTTTGTACCGGGCAAAAAGATTCGTAGATCGAGCCGAGGCTAGGTCGATCTCATTTCTCTCTGCTCAAGGCAACAACTACCTGTCGACGGAAACTGCGGTGTTCCTAAAACTATGTGCGAACAATACTACAAAGTTCCTAGTACCCTTGCGTTTCTTCCGGAGGTTTTCCCTTAGTAGGTCGATCTACCCAGACCATCCCTGCGCGGGCTGTGCCGGTCCCGAAGCCTCCCTCTTTCCCGGGCATCCCGCGATGGGTCGCGGCCCAACTCTTCTGTGGACTGAAATTACTCAGGACGCGAGACGGGGATGAAAAATGCCCGCCCGCATGGCCTAGTTGAAACTGTGAAACGAGCGGTCCACAAGGCACAAGCTGCATCGCACAAGTGACAAGAACGAAGGCTGCCGACCCCTGCTCAGCCCTGGCAGCTGAAATCGGCTTTTGTCGTTGCGGGATGAGTATGCAGTCCAGCTGACCCTCCCCCCTGGTCTCACCCGACCATAGCCCCACATTAAAAAGTCAAGCCGACCTGTGGGGCATAGGTCAGCCGACCTATAGGGCATAGGTCAGCTGACCCTAAGGGCTAGGGTTAGCTACCCTATACCTTACTTCTATTTAATTTAAATCTATAGTTTATTTAATTTATTCTTTATTTAATATAAGGAATTAATTCTAAATTAATCTTAAATTAATTCTAAATTAATTTATTAATAATCTATATAAAGTATTTATTTATTTATATTTAATATAGCTAATAGCTATTTAATTTTTCTTTTAAGATTTATATAGAGTAATTTATTAATAATTTATATAAGGTAGTCTAAGTTACTTAGAAGAGGGATTAGAAAGCTATTAGCTAAATTAGGTATAAATAAATTAAAAAATTAAATTAAATTAAATTAAAAAATTAAATTAAATTAAATTACCTTATATAAATTAAAATTAATTAAATTAAATTAAATTAAATTAAATTTAAATTAATTTAATTAATTTATATAAGGTAATTTATACTTATTATAAATTTACTTAATTTATTCTTTATTTAATATAAATAAATTAATTCTAAACTAATTTATTAATAATCTCTATAGGGTAGTTTATACTTATTATAAATTAATTAATTAATTTATATTTTATTTAGCTAATAGCTATTTAGTCTTTCTTTTAAATAGCTTAAATTAATTTATAATAAAAGGAAAAAACCTAATAGTAAGCTATATAATAAAAAACTCCTTATTATTCTTATTTTAAAAGAAGTATAAATTAAATAATTTAGAATTAACTTTAAAAATTAAGTCTAAACTAATTCTAAATTAATTCTAAATCAATTCTAAATTGATTTTAATAATAAAAAAAAAAGCTAGCTTAAGAAATAGCTCTATAAAATATATATTTATCTTATCTAATATAATCCACCTGACCTATAAAAGTAGGGTCAGCTGACCTATGCCCCATAGGTCGGCTTGACTTTTTAATGTGGGGCTATGGTCGGGTGAGACCAGGGGGGAGGGTCAGCTGGACTGCATACTCTTGCGGGATGCGGGGAGCGGAACGTGTGGCCGCGTTCGGATTAGGACGACAGAGGCATTTCTGGACGGTGCATATACGAACATATAGCGTGAATCCTCCGGCGTTGTTTCTACGCCGCAAGCGAACTGTACAACATGGTGCGCGGAAAGGAGTCAAAACTCCGTCAAAAGCTCGCGCCCAGTATCACCTTCGTATTCGCACAGTGCATGTGCCATGACGATGTGCTCGGCTCTGTCTCTGCTGTACGTACGAAACCTCAGCCGTCATCACTGATGATCAACTTCTCAGACGAAAACGACAGTCAGCTGTGAAACTTCAACAGCAGTCATCACAGTCATCTCGTCTTTTCATCTTCCACTTCTCCGCTTTTCATTTGTTCGATTCATGCATGCACGCTGACACACGGCCCAGCCGCAACATCATCCTTATCGCGATTCTCACATGTTAGCATCATCGAAAACTTGTGATTCACCGGTCTAAATCTTTTCTGATTTCGTTCTACACAAACTGCATCGCTCGCCGGCGACACTCTCCATCTTTGGCCGTCGTTCCTCCTTCTGCAAGTCTTGTCCCCGTCTTGCATACTTGCTCCCTCGCTTCGTCCACAGCAACTGGCCACTACCAGCAAGCAAGCATGGCAGCCTCTGGCGACTACCCCATCTGCACGATATGCGCCATCAGGCTCTATGAATCCTGTGACCAGGATACGCTTGAGGGCCAGGGTCCATCAGGCTGGTACCCAGACATGTGGAAGACCTCGGCTGTTCTTCTCTCTGGGCCTCGCTGGCCGTCGTACGCAAAAGGACCTGTGACAACAGTGCCAGATGAGGCTGTCACTCGTCAAGTCGGTACACCATCCTGGTACCCAGGGCAAGTTCGAATTACTCCTGGCGGTGAATGTGTCTTCACACAGTGGGAGTACGTTTCTGACAATGGCACTGATACGTACTGGTACTTTGGCATCCACTCAGCGTGTGAGGAAATCGCCAATCGGTTCATGCGAACATCTCGGGAAGCCCGAGTCCGATCCATTGGCGATCTTTGGATGATACTTGATCAGCGTTGTGCAAAGACCTCCGCTGATCTACACCTCTCTACTCCATTCCTTCCCAACATCCCAGAAAATGCGCCTGGGGAGCCGATGAAACTTGGGCGGAGTCGCTATTATCTTCCCCGCGATTCTATACCTGGAGACGACGCAGAATATGACGATCTTTACGAATGGGTAAGCTGACATGTTTTCCACTTCTCCCAGCTGTCCATATGCTAATTATAACATAGTGGGAAGATGATCCGTTGTTCATTCCGGATCTGACGGGTTGCATTATCTCCAACCTAGAGCAACACAAGCTGTCAGATTCTGCTAGTCTCAAATCCAGGGATAGTTTCGAAGCCTTGCCTCAGGAGATGAAAGATGAAACTATAGCCGATCTTCTCAACCAGCCAATTACTTTAGACTGCACGTATTTGGTACCTCAATCCCACTGGAAGAAGGCCTTCCTCCAGATCCCGTTCCTGTGGGACCTTGACAAGAAAGTCATAGATGACAAAGTCGAGGGAGAGTTGGAGGCAGGAATGGAGTGGAACTGGGAGAAGATCACCCGGCAACTGATGACTCCAGTCACGGTGGTTGACGAAAAGGATAGGTGGAATCCTGTACCCTGGAGTTATGACCAGGTAGGGTTGACTGTCCCGCACGGTCTTAACAACCGTCGGCGGATTTGGCAGATTCTAGAGGACATGTACCCTAGTGACTTTGGCATGCGCCATTAATTAGATGGCTTAACCTGAGAGTTGAAGCAATTTTCAACCGCGATTGGCAAGTGTTAGTTAGGTCGAAGAACTGCAGGTTCGTACAACTGCCAGAATCCACCCATCTCCGTCTTACAATACTAGTCCAGCTAAGCCCACGTAACTGCCTTCTGTCCTTGCCATACTACTTACGTTGTCAACCGCAGTGATTGTTGGATTCCAGATGCCAAAGCTCAAGCTCATCATAAGCCGTCAACTGAGCTATCACTTCCCTAGAAGGCTAGTCGTGGTTTGAAGTGCGCCCACTTCTGCAGCTGGTTGAGGAGGGTAATCGACGCAAAGGTCGCTCACGGCTTGGTAGAATTTGTTTACAATTTATGCCGTGGTCTCTTGGTCTCCCGAAAACGTGTTTGTGTCTAACATAGAGAAAGATGGGTTCAGATCGTAGCCGCGGCGAGATTTGAACTCGTTGATGAAGTTCAAGGTTCAGTACTTGACTCTAGAGTCGACTCCGGCAGTACTAAAGTGGTCCACAATGTACGCAGAGCACGGGTCTGTCAGCTTCGGGCCTGAATTATTCTGATGGAGCGGCCACCGGCAGAAGAAGTTGTCAGCTGTAAGTCTTTCCCGCTTCCTTTATATCGTAAGGGATAAATAACCCAATTCTTCTAATGATAGTAGTTTCTTAGACTATAGCTTGGATATAGCTATTAGAAGCTATAGTAAGAGTGGAACTTGTGTGCTAGTGAGCTAACCTTATTAGAGCTGTTTAATATAGGTAAGATAACTCTAATTCTTAACTAATTTTAGGCAAATTGTGAAAACATACACTAAATATTATATACTCTTTGTAACTGTCTAATAGAATAATTATAATCGAAACTAATACTATAGTATTATTACCTCATAGAGTGACGGCAGATTGGAAGATATACGCAAGACTCTGCCAGTCCTAGAACTCTCCTGCTATTTGCAACGCCTTTTAGATCCATGGAAGCTTCTTTACTAGTGAGTGAAGATGGATTCTCGCGCTCCTCTATTGAGAAGGACTGGATGTGATTCAGGATGTCGAAAGCAATCTTGCGTGGACTCCTATCCCAAGAGACAACTTGAGAGCCTACCCTAGGGGTGGCTTCATTCTCTAGTGCCGTTTGTGGATATGTCTTTCCCAGATGTCCTCCGTTAATTACAGTGCAAGGTTCACACCATCTGCAAGGAGTGAATGGGTAGCTAGGTCTATGAGCCCTGCCTTCACTTTCACCAAGGTGATTGTAATGGCGGATTAGCAGACGCTGGAGACACTCTGGAGTAGAGGAGGACTGGTACTTGCGTTGATTCTTAAGATACTGAATGCGATCAAGGATATCCTGAGAGCAGCACGAGTCCCCAACCGCAAAGTCTTTCATAGATGCCAATAAAAGGGCTCTGGCACTTAGGGAGGCCAGCTTAAGAATTTGCAGGGGAGCAGCAGTAATAAGTACGACGAGGGTAACTTCCTGGGTTGAAGAAAAGAAAATCTTCACGTGAAGGCGAATTTTGCTTTTAGGAACGGCTCAATTGTGGCATTAATTAAAGTGGCATTGCTTGTACCCTACCCTTCCTAATAACAATAGTCTCGTCAGACGACGAGGTTCTCTAGAAGCTATAGTTTGAATATCTGCCGCACGAGAGCGAGGAATGCCAGGACCAAGCCGAGATTGGTCGGTCACACTAGGTTAAGTAATTCCTTCGAGTTTCCGTATGCCGCCCATGTGATGCCAAGAGCAGGTGCAACCTTCGCCAAATTGGGTGCCAGGCCCTTATACATGCCTCTTATGCCTTCATTCCTGAAGGTTTGCTTGGCGACATCCCAGACACTAGCATATACATAAGGGTGGATACCCAATACAGAACACGGGTCTACTTAGCGGACATGTGGTGGTACTCCGCAAGTCCGCAATAACGAGAAATAATGATCTAACATAGAACGCCACTGCAAACAAGTTCCCGTTTTGAAAGCCACTGCATATGTACCAATAGGCTTCTATATCTGAAGGGCTATGAACTATAGGTTCGCAACTGTCTGGACATCTCCCAGACATTCCCAGAGCATTACCGTCTCGAACCCACCCACATCTTGTCGCCCATTCTTGTCCCCGTCGCCGGCTACGAAACAGCTGATGCCTGTACAGGTCTGTGTATCTGCGTAAACTACAGTACACAACGAGAACCTATCGTTGGCAAATATCTCGAGAACGTCTCCATCACAGAATATTCGGAGATGTAGGTCTTCAGTAACCTCGCCGTCGCCATCGTCATGGATGAACAAAGTAAAGGGACCGCTCAGGTTGTCTTTCCGAATCTCCGGCACGTCGTTAGACTGACTTCTATCCACTACGATCTGCTCTTCATCGACCGAGAAGAAGATGCTTGTTCGTTGCGACAAGTCGTCATTGTGCCGTATGTGGAAGCCAATTCGTTGGGTGTTTGGTTGCACCTTCACGATAGCCTCTAACTCCCAGCTCGCCGATGTTGTTGAGTGAAGCCGACACGCCTTCCTGCTCGCCAGGTCATTTATCTTGGACCACACCATAGGTTTCGATCCCCGAAGCGTCTTGAGATTTGGTAACGGACGAATGCCAAGTGTCTGGACGGTTTTTGTGTGACTCTCGGCCGGTTCGCCGTTCGAGAGTTTCACCGAAGGAATGTCGGACAGAGGAGTCTTCAACGCTCTGACAACGTTGGACAGGCGAAGAAGGAATAATTCCCGGGGCAGCGACAGGTATCCTGACCATCCTTTTGACTCGCAGGTAGACAAAGGCAGCTCCTCTTCCTTGATCCAACCCCAGACTATCCGTGCGCCTGAATGAGGATGCCGGTAGGAGTTGGGCGCGTATAGATTGCCGTGGTCGAGGATTCCGCTGAAATCGTGGTCAAGGACGATACCACCGCCAGGGCCCGTCTGTCTGAGGGATCCTGCCATCCATAATGCCCAGACATCGGTGGCCGCTTCTGTCCCTTCTTGGTCACCCTTTTTCAGGCCGCCTTCAGAGCCCAATATCAGAAAGTCATACTCATCCGAACCATCGCTTAAAGTCATGAAGTTCACGCACTCCCAGTTGAGGCCGAAGTCACCGCTCCAATGGCTTGGGCGTTGGAAGCCGACGGGCATGTCAACCAAAGGCCCGAGGTACGTCCAGGTCGTCAAATCGTTGGCGTTGACGGCATATACGAACGCGTTGGGTCCCTGGCCAACAATGCCCCCAGATACAATACCATACAGCATCTTCCCCTTCTCGCCTCGCATCACATCCATCGCCGGCCACTCGCTGAGATATGGGTCTCTAAATCCAGTGACGGCGATTCCCTCGGGCTCACCCTTTAGGATGGGGTTCAGGTCGCTCTTCTCCCACGTGCGGCCGCCGTCGCGAGAAGTGGCTAGCGCCAGGCCCGCGCAGTTTCGAACATACGGTAACGTCCAGTGAATGGGGAGATGCTCGATCGACGAGTAGACGACTGTAAGCTGGTCCTTCTCTCCTCGGGGGCCGTTGGAATACATGCATCCGGTGAAAATTCCCAGCCTATCGTAAGGAAGTGAGGGCTCGAGAGCCGGGCTTTTGCCATTGTGCTTCCAATGTACTCCATCTCGACTTGTGAAGTGACCCCAGCAAATATCGCCCCATTCACAGGATTTTGGATTCCCTGGCATAAGGTTAGCATATTTACTTCAAGGCTGATAGGAGAGGAAGAAGAGGTTGTAAAACTACCTACATTGGTAGAAAATATGATACGTGCCTGTGGCGGCATCATAGCCCGGAGCACACGGATCGTTCATCCAGCCCTTGACCGCCTTCAAATGATAAGCTGGCAGAGGATGCCATCGAGGCTTGAGCTTCGGGTCAAGTACAGTAGATATGGCCATGTTCACTAGGCTGTGAGGGATTGTTGTCATTCAACACAGCCGGAGTCGTGGTCAGTTGAGGGAACTACATTGCAATATATATGCTGCGTGTGAGCCATATAGCTGTGTGGATGGGTGATGGGATGGGCCGCTCCGCCAAGGGAGACGACGAGACACCCGTATCTCTGTCGGTCCGACAAAGTGAATGCAGGGATCATTGATCAGGGAGAGTCCCCTGCGATGCACTCTGAGTGGATCACTACATCCTTGGCTTCACCTGGGGCTGACTGGATGCTCGGTGACAGTGGCCCCGAAGTACCGAAACTTCGCTTGCGGGGTGGCAGCACTTGTTTCTTGGCGGCGTAGGACCGGAAACAGAGCCACGCGAGTTCTTTTTCTACGTTTCTACGTCGCATTTCTTATTTCCGATAGGTGTTGAACCATGCCTACAGGTGTTCTTGGCAGGGAATCAGGGATCACGGAGACTTTCGTTGTGGGGGAGATTATGGCTGCGCAATATCAACAAATTGGATTGGGTTAATAGCTTGATTGACCCATAGATAACTCAACTACTGGTTAGGTCCTTGACGATGACACTATTAGGTCCTGTATACTTGCTACTTCAGCAACTACGGCTACTGGTCAGGATCCGCGAACCCTCAAGCCTTAGAATCGGCGGGCTCGATCTGGGCTCCGTCGGAGAACTGATCCACGCGCGTGGAAGCGAACTTCCTCGCGCTCACCTTGTTGTGGAAGAGAACATCCATCTCTCCGTACGTGCGGCCCTTGGGCTCAGGGAGGCGGAAGTACGCCCAAACGAGGATGATGACACAGAATCCGGCCCAGAAGAGACCGGTCTTGGCGCCCCAGTTCCAGGAGTGAATCCCCAGCATGCGCGGCATCAGCGTGTTGTTGAGAAAGCCGGCGATGTTGGAGAAGTTGCGTGCCAGAACGATGGTCTTGATCTTCAGTCGCGTGGAGGGCACCTCAGCTACGAAGGCATAGCAGACGGGTCCGACCATGGTGTTGTACACAAATGTGTAGAGAAGGAGGAGGGTACCAATGGCCCACGGGGGGCCTGAAAGACCAGGGTCGGCGAAGCCCAGTCCTCCAACGGTGACGAGGATGACGAGCAGGGTCGTGATGCCTGTTAGGTAGATGTTGCGACGCCCGAAACGGCCCATGAGAACCCACGAGAGAAGGACGCCAACAACACCGCTGGCACTCTGCCCAAGATTCATGTCAAAGGAGTTGTCCGTTGAAAGTCCCGCGCGCTCGTAGAACTGAACCGAGTACCCCATCAGCGCCGTACCACACCAGCACTGCGCCAGGTACGACACGGAAGCGATCTCGGTGCGGCGAAGGTCCACGCCTATGAAGCAGTGCCAGTAGTTGGTGCCCGCGGACTCAGACTTCTCTAGGTCGTCGGTGTTCTTGATCATCGCCACCTGGTCCTCGACACTGAAGTTGACGCTCGTCTCGCGGCGACTCGTCAACTGGAGCAATGCCTGCTTCGCTTCCTCCATGAACCCCCTGCGAACGAGCCACCAGGGCGACTCGGGCGCAAAGAATGTCCCGATGATGATGAAGGGCGGCCATATCCACTGCATGGCGAAGGGCATGCGGTAGGACCAGTCGCCTTCGACGCGAAGGAAGCCGCGCAGCACGCCGGCGGAGATGAGCTGGCCAATGACCCAGCACATGTTTACGTAGGTGGTCAGGTAAGGCCGCAGGATGACGGGCGCCACGTCCGAGGCGTAGGAGATAGTCAGGGTTTGGAAAATACCCCATGGGATGCCCAGGAGAATGTTGCCAGCTAGAATGGTCTGGATGTTCTGCGCGAAGAAGGGGATGAAGATGAGGGCGATCATGAGGAACTGAGAGCCCAGCATGGACTTCCGGTAGCCGAAACGGTCTGAGATCCAGCCGTTGATGTACAGACCGACAATTTGGCCGACCATGCCACCATTCTGGATGTAAGTCTGCCAGTCGGCGGAGATGACCTTATTACCGTTGGGACCGGGCTGGTCACCAAACTTGTTCTGGAATCTATTCCCGACGAGTTAGTGTCATACACGGTGAACCAAGCAAAACGAGGATACATACTTACGCCGTATAACCGTAGAAGGCGCCGATCAGGGCAAGATCGTATCCTTCCATGATGATGGCGGTCGAGAAGAGCAGCGAGAAGCCTATGGCCTTGGGATATAGCTGGATGGCCTCCTTCAGGCTGAGGTCGTGCTCGCGGTCTGTCGCGTTTTTGGCCTGCTGGACCTGGTTGACCTTCAGATCCTGTGAATCCGAGCTCGCCCTACGAGCCTCGACGGGCTGGACATGCTCGAACTCGGGCTTTGCAAGGTCTGGCATGGCGGACAATAATTTGGCAAGATGGTTTGGAGGGACGGCGACAATAATCAGGTCCCGAGTAGCGTGAAACTATTCCCACAAAACGAGAATGTGAGAGAGGAGAAGGATTTAGAAGGTAGGATTGACTGGAGGATCCTCGTCCTACGTGATGTGATGCCTTTCACATCATGCACTTGAAGGGGCATCCGCAGGATTTTGTAAGTCATTAAGATAGACCAGACCATGAATTGTGCCAATATTCCAAAAAGAGCAATCCCTGTCGATGGTTAACTGGAGTCAGTTCACTAGTCCTGTGCCTCCATGGGGAAGCCTACCCCTCCTCCAGTCTTTCTCCATCTCTCCACTCCCCACATGACTTGTCGAACTCACCCGAACTCCTGGTACCCTGAGGGGTCGGGTCTCGTGGCCTAAATGGCGAAGGATCCGATACCTAGTCAATGAAGGTCCAGGGATGAGGACAGACTTGCGTCGTCGGTCCGACATCCCTTGGCCCTCTCGCAACATGGACGGCACTTCACTTCCCTGCTCTCATCGTGGAAACAATGCCTACCCTCAGACCGACAACTCTCTCCCCTCTCTACAGCCCTCGTTTAAGATCCTCTAGGCTTCCATCAGTCCGCGTTTGCTCGCTTATCATCTCGTTCTCAGCATCGTGACCCAAGCAAACATTCACACCCCGAGCCCGTCAGCAAGGCTGAGACTACTCATCGTCAGGGATAGCATTTGCAGTTTCTCCACAACACTGCATGTGGTCTGCAGCGTCGATCAGAATCTCTCGGACCGACAACCCCTGGTGAATTTGAGAAACGGACGGAAAACGAAATCCTTAACATCAGAAGATTCACCCCACGCCCTGCCACTCAAAAAAGGATACACAACGCTACCTGGCCAGAGGCGAGATAGGCACGAGGTTCTTGGCTATTGGCGATCCACTTCTCCAAGGACTCATCATCATCATCATCATCACCATTCATCTCCGGCCCCCTCGTGTCAAGTAGTCGAACAGGATCACCTTCCAGTCGACAACCATGTCGCACGACAACAAAGTCCTCATGGGCGTGACAACAAGTCTAAAGAAACCAGACTGGAACAACTTGGAAGTTATCCATCGCAACACGCTCCCGCCGCGTTCGTCCTTCTGGAACTTCACATCAGTCGACGATGCTCTGACCCAGGATCCTAAGAAGGCCCTGGCCCATTCTCTCTCGGGGACATGGAAGTTCAAGGTTTACGAATGCCCTTCAGATATGCCAATGACTTCGGCCAAGGAACTTCAGGCCTCAAAAGAGTACTGCGATATCGCTGTGCCTGGCATGTGGCAGCTTCAGGGTCACGGCCAGGGCCCTCGATACACCAACATGAGCTTGCCTTTTCCCGTTGACCCGCCCAACGTCCCGTTGTTTGAGAACGAGACGGGCCATTACATCCGAGAGTTTGACGTGCCAGCGGTGTTTGCCGATCATCAACTACGACTTCGCTTTGAAGGTGTGGATGCGGCTTTCCACGTCTCGGTGAATGGACAAGAGGTTGGCTACTCGCAAGGGTCGAGAAATCCTTCAGAGTTTGATATATCATCCTACATATCGGCTAAAGGGTCGAATATTCTTTCCGTCATCGTCTACCAACGATGCAACGGTACATATCTAGAAGACCAGGTCAGTGCAAAACTACTGTACCCCATCATACAAAGGTACTAACAAGGACTAGGACCAATGGTGGCTGAGTGGCATCTTCCGGGATGTCTACCTCCTAAGCTTCCCACGAGAGGCCAGGATTGAGGACTTCAAGATTGAGACTCTTCTCTACCAGGACTATGAGAATGCTGTCCTCTCTGTCGATGTCCAAGTCACTGGCTCGGCCAATGTGGCTTTAGAACTCCTTGACGCCGAAATGAAGAGGGTGGCCTCTGCATCTGAAGCATCGTCCAACACAGGGACTGTTGAGTTTAAGGTCGACATCGAGAACCCGCATAAATGGACCGCGGAGACCCCTTACCTGTACTATGTCATCTTGAACGTTGGCGAGCGCCAGCAGAGCATCTGTCAACGCGTTGGCTTCCGACAAGTCGAGATTAAAGATGGAGTCATTGCAGTCAACGGTAGTAGAGTTGTGTTCAAAGGCATCAACAGACACGAGCACAACCCAAAGACTGGCCGTGCTGTCCCATACGAGTTCATGCGCAACGACCTCGTGCAGATGAAGAAGCACAACATCAACGCCATCCGCACGGCTCACTACCCCAACGACCCCCGGCTGTACGACTTAGCCGACGAGCTCGGATTCTGGATCATGGACGAGGCTGACTTGGAGAGTCACGGCTTCTCGTACGTCGAGCTTGCTGCTCTGACTGACGAGGACAAGAAGCTGTCCAAGAAGGGCGTCATTTCCCTCGAGTGCGGCCGAGCCACGGAGTGGATCACCAACAAGCCCGAGTGGGAGGCTTCGTTCGTGGATCGCGCCAGGCACCTTGTGTCTCGCGACAAGAATCACCCCTCGGTCGTCATCTGGTCGCTTGGTAACGAGTCGTACCATGGCCACAACACCACTGCGTGCTACAACTGGGTTAAAGCCAACGACAAGACAAGGCCAATTCACTATGAGGGCGACCGTGACGCCGAGGTCGTTGATATGTACAGCTTGATGTACCCGGAATATCACGAAGTGCTGGAACTAGAAGCAGCTTCGCCTGAGAAGAAGCCGATCCTATTATGTGAGTACATATACGGCATCGGCAACGGCGCAGGTGCAATCAAGGAGTATATCGACCTCTTCTATGAGTACCCACGGCTTCAAGGCGGTTTTGGATGGCAGTGGGCAAGCCAGGGTCTCGAGACGCATACTTCTGACGGAGAGCGCTTCTATGGATATGGTGGCGACTTCAACGACAGCATCAACGACGGGCGAGAGATGACACATGGGTACAACTTCTCCGACCACACGCCGAAACCAGCACTTGTTGAGCTCAAGAAGGCTCTTGAGCCGCTTCAGCTTCTTTCCGGTGACCTCACTGGGTTTTCTTTCATCAACAGATACAACTTTGCGGACCTTGGCCATCTGAAGTGCGAGTGGGTTATTGTAGGTGACGGTTTCCGGAGCGAGCCCACCGAAATTGTCCTCCCTGTCGTCAAACCAGGCGACATGGCCGAGGTTACCATTGACGGTCTCGATCTCGACAAGGAATCCCGAGAATGCTACCTTGAGATCGTCTTCAGCCTCAGAGAGTCTACCCTATGGGCCTCTGCCGGCCACGAAGTTGCTGGCGGGCAGTTTCTGCTACAAGGCCCTTCTTCAAAGACTGTGGCGAACTCCCCAGGGACCTCTGTCAAGAAGCTGTCCGACTCGGTCATTGAAATTCAAGGGAAACCTTCGTCCTGGACATTTGACTGTCGGCGGGGCACCCTGTTGTCTTGGTCCAAGAACGGCGGAGAGAACTTGCTTGCATCTACTCCGGTTTTGAGCTTCTACCGCCCCATGACCGACCACGATGAGGCCGCAGACGGAAAACAGTGGACCGAGAAGCTCTTAAAGCACGTCAGATTGTTCACCAAGTCCGTCAAGGCCGAGAAGACCGACAACGGCGTGTCTATTGAGGTCGTCTCTCATGCGGGGCCGATCGGTCTGGAATGGGGCTTCAGCGTGACGACCACGTACATCTTCACCACGGACGGCATGAACATCGCCGTTAGCGGTACCCCCTTTGGAGTCAACACGCCTCAGACTCTAGCGAGAATTGGTCTGGAGTTCGCCGTGTCGCCGTCACTGGACCGCGCCTCCTGGTTCGGCCGTGGGCCGGGCGAGGCGTACGCTGACCGCAAGCTGTCTCAGCGTTTCGGGAACTGGGACGCCCCGCTCGAAAGTCTATTTACGCACTTCGAGTACCCTCAAGAGAGCGGGAACCGGACCGATGTCAGATGGGTCGCCTTCGACAGTTCAAAGAGCGATGTGTCCTCCTCTATAAAAGCTGACTTTGGCACTCAGGATGGATGCAGTTTTAGCGCCTCGTACTACAATGCTCTTGACATTGATCGCTGTCGACATCCTCACGAATTGTACAAGCTGAAGAGGAAGGAGCCTATTGTGAGGCTGGACTGGGCGCATCATGGGCTTGGAACTGGGGCCATTGGGCCGAAGACGCTGCCTCAATATTCCTTGCTCACAAAGCCGTTCAGCTTCCAGTTGGCGCTACAATAGATAACCTCGTCGTACTGATAAATTGAAAAGAGGTTGCGCTCAATGTACGTTTCACCTAAAACCTGCCTGACATTTGATGTATGAATGCCGAGGGCCTGCTGTAAAGACTTGTCACCAATACTGTCTTCTCGTAGGTCCCGAGTTCGGTCGGTTCACCAGAAGTTCCCCAGTCTTTCCCCTCCCTACTCCTGTGTCCACCGGGATTCACCCTACATATCTATGGTGGACGACTCACGGCGGTTACATCGGCCGACACCTTTTTAACCCAAACCGGCCCTTGGCATGCGCCCCTTTTGTCTAGAGACATGCAGATGAATACAGGAGACTACACCTGCTAAGACAGACAACTCATCACTAAGTTTCCCCGCTCTAGAAAACTCGACCGAATATCCGTTTCATTGGCCTTTGAAGTTGAATGTTTTGCATATGGCACCCTCATCTGAGATTGCACATCTTAGCTGCATGGTAGGTGCATAAGCCTAAGGTATGGTAGATATCCACTTCCCGTGTTGTCTCAATGCTGTCTGATGTTGGTGGATAAGAGAGCACCAATCATGACATTCACGCACCCAATACTTCAACCAGAGCTTTAACAGCGCCAGCTAACAGGAGCATCCACTCATGCGCTGTGGTACCAGTCGGCATAACTCTATCGTACATCGCTCAAGCTATTTGTGAAAGATCAACCCGATCATCGCCCGCTCGTTCACCTCGCTCTTGGCACGCCTGCTTCATGTTCTGCATCATCCCCACGTCGGTGTGCCAGACACCATCTCTCATCCATCACAATGTGTACCGGTACTGGGGAACCGAGCCGGGTTGCCGAGGAAGGACAATTTCGACTGCCGTTCACAGCAGATTTGGTTCCCGCTTGAGACACAGCCGAACACTCTTGTCCCCCGTCGCAATGATTCGCCTGCTCGTGGGTGTTTGCTGGCTGAGGATGACAAACACAACTGCATTGCTTGGATCATGCGTCCCGTATCGTACCATCAAAACAACCCTTACATATGCAGACCCTGGTTAAAGCCTTTACTATCTTTCCGCTTCGATCTCTTCGTGCATACTAGCTAGCTTTTCACGTTGAACTGCAGACAACAACCCGCGCTGTGTCCCCGAATACACCGAAGTCCACCCCTCAGTCAATCCTTCTCAGTGCTACAGCAGCCAGTAGAATGTCTCCGTCCGTGTACGTGACATGTCTCGGCCAATGTGCGTCGAGACAGTCCCGGGCTGACGATCCAGTTCTCGTGTTGCAGGTTGCCCCAAAAGAACCGGCGAACTCCGGCATCTGATCAAGCAATCAGATTTGCCGAGGACTCGCAGATTTGTGAGACATGAGTTGCTGTCCAACGCCACGTCATAGTCAGACGGCAACTGCAAAGATAACAGATTGGCGACGCGGGGTAACGTTTACACCATATCGAGGTTATCTTGAAGCCCCGTCTTGGATAGTTTGCTAATATACCGTGTATGGAAACCCAACAAGCATCCTCGTTGCTTGCCAAGATACATGCACCCAGCACTTTTAGACGATAGCTTCACTTCTTCACTCTAAGTTCACATCTCAGAGAATACACTACGCTTAGTCCTTTCTCTTGCTGTTTTCCATTATGCTTCTCGTCCTACAACTTATTGCTGTCGTCCTGGCAAGCGTTCTCCTCTATTACCTTCGGTCCTGGTTGAAGGTTAGCCATGGTCTACCTCCTGGGCCCAAACCCCTCCCTATTGTTGGCAATATTCTGGATCTCCCTCTCTAGGGGATGCCAGAGTATCAGCATTGGCTTAAATTCAAGGCACTTTACGGCCCCATCAGCTCTATAACGGTACTTGGTAAGACGTTGGTCATAATTCATTGCAACCAAGCGGTACGCGAGATTCTGGTTAAGAAGTCGACCAAAACCTCTAACCGGCCGAGTTCGTACTTTGCGGACCAACTTTGCGGACTCGGGGCGTTTACGCCCAACTTGAGTCATAACTCTACTCATCGTCTGCACCGCAAGTTGATGCACCAGCAGATGGGCACAAAGAAAGTCTCCGAGAACTTCTTCTCAATTCAAGATCTAGAGTCACGGCGGTTTCTCTTGCGGGTTCTAGATGATCCCACCAACTTGATCACGCATATCAAGACGTAAGTCCGACCCCTTTCTCAGAACATGTTTGGCAACTGCCGCCTTTGAGCCCAGATTTACCAACCCTTATATGGTAGTGAGGCCAGCGCAATTATCCTGAAAATCACCTATGGCTATTCCATTGAGCCTCACAAGGTTGACCCATTGGTTAGCTTGATTGAGCGCATGATGGATCACCTTTCGCGAGCCCTTGTCCCTTTGGCATGGCCCGTAGATACGTTCACGTTCCTCAAGTATCTCCCTTCTGGTCTTCCAGGCACGTCTTTCCAAAAGATTGGCCGACAGTGGAGAGAAATCAATCACATGGTAGCCGAGGTTCCTTATGCATTTGTACAGCGACAAATGGGGAAGGGAGCCTTCAGACCGTCATATGTTGCTTCGCTCATTGAGCAGTACAGCGAAGAAGGCGATAAAACCTGGAGGCCCCAGCAGGACGACGAGGAGGCTATTAAAAACACAGCCGCAATCCTGTACGGAGCAGGTGCCCATACTACGGTTTCGACTATCACCAGCTTTGTGCTAGCCATGTTGCTCTTCCCAGAAGTCCAGTTGGTAGCCCAAAAAGAAATCGACAACATCGTGGGGGGTGACAGACTGCCTGGTTTCGAAGACAGAGAAGAGTTGCCTTACGTCAACGCTCTAGTTAAGGAAACGCTGCGCTGGCTTCCCGTTGTGCCGATTGGAACAACTCATGTGACTGAGGAAGAGATAACCTACTCCGGATATCGAATTCCCAAGGGCGCATACGTTCTTCCGTCAATTTGGGGGATCTTACACGACCCGGAGACATACCCAAACCCAGACACCTTCTACCCCGAAAGATTCCTGGAGCCACGCAACGAACCCGACCCAGCGAATCATGTGTACGGATACGGTCGCAGGATCTGCCCGGGCCGTCACTTAGCAGATGACAGCATTTTTTTAACTATCTCGCGATTATTGGCTACGTTTGATGTTACCAAAGCGGTGGACGATGACGGCCGGAAGATTGATGTGAAGGTCGAGGTGACGCCAGGCTTGATTACTCGTCCGATCAACTTCTCCTACAGCATCAAGCCGAGAAGTACTAGGCACTTGGAGCTCATTCGATCTTCTGAGATTGATCATCCGTGGGAGGAGGGTGACTCTGTTCATCTCGAGATGGATAGTCTCAGGAATCCGACGGCTGGCTCCGTGTAGGGTATCTGCCTTATGGTAGCTTCTTGTTGCTTTTTGCTTTTCCTTCAGGGTCGTTGGTTTGTTGAATTTCAAGTTTGTGAGCAGAAAGTTTGCAATGCCTCATGTATTTGTGTAAGAGTCTACGTTGGGTCTACCCCAACTCTCAATCACTCTTAAACATAACGGTCTTAGATTCGTCGTTGATCTTCTGTAGCTGCTTAGTTTCCAAAGTCAAGATTCGCTCCCAATGCGGTTGTTTCAATTTTGTAACTGCAGTGCCCAGGAGCCGATCAGAATAAAGCTGCACAAAGGCAATGCTTGGCTTTTTTTTTTATCTTAGCTGTATGAGGATACCTGAAGCCCCCGGAAAGTATTCTTTTCCTATTAAATAAGCCTTACTTGCGTATATGGGACTTACCTAGGATAATGACTTAAAGTACATACGTGGCCATGAGACCACAACGTACAAGCAACATTAACGATGCAATGATCTTTAAATAAGTTTCTGTTACCAAGGACCATCTGGAACAGATTTTCCACGAGTAAGAATAGAGAGATTGGGTAGCAACGGTTAAGATTAACTGGTGCGAGTGAGCTTAACGAATCCTTTGACATGATGCACATCTAAGATACATAGTAAAGTTGCTAAGCCTAATAAAAAGCTTACAGACCACTGCTAATACTATGCATTGTTTTAATAATAGTAGCATTGATCATAGGGATTTAGAAGTCAAGTCCGGCGCAGGTGCTTTGTCTCGTTAGTTGGGCCTGTGCATTTTATGGGCCTACTTCCACCAATGAGATCGCCGCTTGGCTCAACAACCTATGCTCTTCGGCTATCAGCACAGCCTGGTTAACTTATCCCAAGGTAACATTCTTCTCTTACCAGAGACCCGCACTATTCGCTACGACATCTCTTCTAGCATATTCCAACATACCTCCCACGATACTTCCGGCGACGAAGAAATAAGGGCGAATCCGATCGTCGTAAGTCGGTGTGCAATCCTCGCCACTTTTACATAATGGAAACTCGGCTATTAAAACGACATGACGTCAATGTGGATGTCTTGGATCAGTTTCCGGTAAAGCGAGACGAAGAATTGGTCTGGGGTTACGGAGCTCAAGTGGAGAGTTGCGCGTTCGTGGTGACGCATTGCCGGCCCGCCCGGAGATCCAGTCACGATCCGTCTTTTAATAGTTTATGCGTTGCCACTTCCGACATAGAATTTTCTTCCATACCACGTGTCGCAACTACCAGGGTGACCTCATATTCCTTCAACGTTGTTGTTTTGGTTAAAGACGCCTTGTAAAGACTCATTGGAAGCACTCACAAGGTTCAGCTTCGAGACCACCTTACGCTCGTTCTTCCACGTCACTCGTTAAGTTAGCAAACTCCACCTTCAGATTCAATGGAAGCATCTTCAAGTTCTTCGACCTCTCCGGACGACCCTGACCCTGGACCCGGATTCAAAGCAAGCGAAGGACATGGCACCACCTCTCGAGAAGAGTCGCCGAGTGCGAAAAATGGCGAGGCAAGCGCCGCAATGAAGAAAGAGAAGGGCCGCGTCCGATTCAACAGCACCGCCGCCGTGACCGGACCCCCGGCATCACCGCCTAATGTGTTTGGCCCGACGTTGGAACACGGCCATTCTCCGATACCAAAACCGAGGCCTTCGGTGCTGCGTGGTAACTCCTCAGGCTCTATAAACACGGTCCCGGATGTCGACCATGCCCTAGACCCTCGTTCTGAGAAGGCGAGCTCGGCTGCTGCTGCACAGGAACGCGCCAGACAAGTTGCCGCCAAGGTCTGGGGCGAGTCTCCTCGGACAGACTCCAGACATTCCCTCGACTCGGAGGCGGAGACTGTGAACAGTGATGGCGAACTCATCCCTCTTCGAGACTTGGGATATCTTGCTCATGCTCGCGAAGAGCTGCAGCAGAGCCAGCATCAGGACGCCCAACACCAGGAGGATCGGCATCAAGATGACCACCAACACGCCTTACAGCAAGAGGCGCAACATTTGGTGCAATCACACATTCGGCGTTTTGGGAGCGGCGTTCCGAACCAATCGCGAAGTCACCAAGCCTCGGGTGATGGACATGTTGTCCCGACTGAGGTCAACGATGGCATCTACGGCGGGCTCTACAGTGTGCCGCCGCCGGAGCATTACCGCGGAGGAGTGCTTTCTCAGCTACTCACACTCTACAAACCTCCGGAAATTGGTCACCAACGCAACCGAGATTCCGTCGCGTCATCCTCCTTCACCGGTGGACAAAGCACTCCCGGAACTGGATCAGGCACCGCAACTCCGTCTCGCAAGAAATGGTACAACCAGAACCGATCACAAGACACCTTGGCAACTCTTGTAGGAGCTTCAGCGCGACTTGCCAATCCCAACATGGCCAACGACGACCAACCGCCCAACGGGAAGAAGAAACACGCGCACAAGCGGACAGGCAGCGGCTCGCGTCTCAGTGCATTCTTGCAGCAGGAGGAGGTCCGCATTACCGTGCACATCGCGGAGACCCTGGCTCGGCAGGAGTACATCATCAGGCTCTGTCGCGCGTTGATGTTGTTTGGAGCCCCTACTCATCGGCTCGAGGAGTATCTCCAAATGACGGCCAGGGTTCTCGAAATCGACGGCCAGTTCCTCTATCTGCCGGGATGCATGATCATCTCGTTTGACGACAGATCAACACACACCACCGAAGTCCGGATTGTTCGCACCAGCCAGGGCATTGATCTCGGAAAGTTGAAGGAGTTGCACCTCGTCTACAAAGAGGTCATGCACGACGTTATAGGCGTCGAGGAAGGCACCCGGAAGTTGGACGCCTTGATAAGCTCTCGCGACAAGTTCCATGCTTGGTTCAGAGTCATCATCTTCGGCTTGACGAGCGCGACCGCCGCCCCTTTCTCCTTCAAGGCTCGTCTCATCGATCTTCCGCTCTGTTTCTTCCTCGGATGTCTCGTCGGGGTGTTGCAGCTAATCGTAGCCCCGAAATCGAATCTCTATAACAACGTCCTGGAAGTAACCGCCACCGTCTTGGTGAGTTTCCTGGCACGAGCTTTTGGGAGTATAAGGGGCGGAACCCTCTTTTGCTTTTCGGCACTCGCCCAGGGGGGCATTGTCATGCTCTTGCCTGGCTACTTAGTTTGTAAGTGATTCGACTTCTTTATCTCTCGGCCCATTTGGCACCAGTGCTAATTCGTGATGGGATGAACAGTGTGTTCTGCCCTCGAACTGCAATCTCGAGCCATCATCCCCGGCTCAATCCGCATCGTCTACGCCATCATCTACTCCCTCCTTCTGGGTTTCGGCATTACTGTCGGCGCAGCTCTCTATGGGCTTTTCGACAGCGGAGCAACATCGGCGACTACCTGCGAAAACCCACTCCCAAGCTTCTGGGGATTCATATTTGTACCCCTGTTCGTTATTTGCATCAGCATTCTCTATCAAGCCCAGTGGCGCCAGATGCCTGTCATGGTTCTCATCGCCTCTACCGGCTACATCGTCAACTATTTCAGCAGCATCAAGTTCGCGGCCAGCCCGCAGATCTCCAACACTTTTGGCGCTCTGGCCGTTGGCGTGCTCGCCAACTTGTATTCTCGAATTCGACACGGCGTTGCGGCGGCAACATTAATTCCGGCCATCTTCACCCAAGTACCAGGAGGGTTAGCATCAACAGGCGGCTTGCTTACCGGCCTAAAGACAGCCGACATGCTCACCAATTCGTCTTCGTCGTCGTCGGATAACTCGACGCTTACAACCGGCGACACCGCGTCACTCAACACCGTGGTTTTCGATGTCGCGGCCTCCATGATCCAGATCGCCATTGGTATCGCTGTCGGACTCTTTATTAGCGCCCTGCTTGTCTATCCGCTGGGCAAGCGACGAAGTGGTTTATTTAGTTTTTAATCTCGAACAACAACATCATGTTAGGTGAGCAGTACTAGAAATAGACTCATCATCTAGTTATCTGCGGTAGCCCTGCCTGTCAGGTAAACGACATAGCACGGTAGGATTTTGTACAAAACCCACCTGGCGATGTTGGTAGTCAATCAAAACCACGAGGCGCAATTGACCCATTTCAACCACTGGGCTTGAGTTGTACATTGCCAGGTGACTAATGGATGCGATGAGTTAATAACGAGATAGTAGAGCGATGTTCGGCAGCGAAGAACTTCACAGGAGCAAGAACCGCGCGTGGAAGAAACAGACTTAGCTTCAACTTCAACAAGGTGACTATCACTAACTAGAGTTTTATTTAGATTTTCTTGGGAATAATTATACCTATTCTGGATAGTAACAAGGGACCTTGCTGTTCAGTGTCTCCTACGCTTGGCTAAACCAGTCAATTTCTGAAGAGACTACTATTAACAGCATTTTAAGACAAATCATTGCTAATCCACTGCCACTTTGATAGACGTCGAGAAACATTCAAGTGATTAATTAAAGTGAGCAGATAATATTACGGATGAATCTAATTTAAACATTACAGCAGATGCTCTCGACACTTAACAAACAAATCGAAGCCAGCCAAATTAATGAAGGCGTAGTCTTTATTCTTAGTCTGATAGATGCATTCAACTATGCTTGTTAAATCGAGTTTAATATATTCCGCCCTTAAAGGCATCTTTATAGTTTGTTTGTTTGTTTGTTTATCTTATTACACTATTTTAACTAATAATACAGATTATTTAGACCCCCTTCTTTCTATAGAAGCTAGGAAAACCATACAAGCAAGCAAGCTAGCTAGCAAGCTAGGATAAAAACCTCCTCCTTTTCTCTAGTGCTCTAACAGTATCTCCAAAAACCAAGATCGTAACCTCAGGCTTCCTGTTCCTTCTAATCATAACCCTCCTTCTAACCTGCCCTCATCTCGTTAGGCTACACGCTACTGCAGCTATAGTCTAAGCCAATTAGATGTATCGTATGCTTTATGTCTGCTATTTCTTGCGCTGTAGATTAGCGTAGATCAGACCAATTGATAAGGCAGATTAGCTAGGTCTGCCTATAGCTACTAGGGCCTCATGGTCTTATCCAGCAGTCTATGCCTAATGGGTATGCTAGGTACATAGGTTCAATCTCTATTGGCTGGCTTTTCCAAGGAGGGACCAATTCCTTAGTCACAGCTCAATCAGAGATTGGGGCCCTGGCCGTTATCTTTATAGTAGAACTATACCAAAAGCTTGACCAGAATATCAAGAATTTAGAGATAAGCAATGAGTCAAGCAAGGTTCAAATGAGTTTGTTATTTCGTGACTTGTCGAAGGCATCCTGGATAAGGCCATAATATGAGCAGTACCTATGACCTAAAGTCAGGCAACTAAGCATCCCAGGAGTAGTTCGAGTGGACGTCAAGCTAAGCAGATCAAGCCCCAGTTGAATCTAGTATTTCCATCGAAGCAGCGTAAAGCTCAAGCGCTCAAACGTGTAGAGATCGCCAGTTGAAGTCCACGTTGACTCTCTGAGTGTAATCTTCTCGTTTTCCTCAGAGTTGGTATCAACAGCGTCAAACTTCTCGCCGCCTACCGTAAACACCTGGACTTGAATGCCTTTATCGATGCCGGAGAGCTTCGTCGAAAGACTCCTCGTCTCATCCGAGTTAATCACGGCGAGATTCATCCACTCACCATCAACCGCTGCACTGACATCAAGCTTCGGCACTGCGCATGTTGACTGTATCCATTCCGGAAACGTTTTACCGTCGTAAGTTCCAGTCCGAACATGGACGGAGACGGACTTGCCGTGCATGAACTTGGAGAAGAGCAACAGAGGGAAGTAGGTCGTCTGCTTCCAGATGCCGCGGGGAGTCGTCATAAGAGGCGCGATGACGTTGACGCTCTGTGCTATCGTAGCCATGCCGAGCTCCTTGCTGTTGCGGACGAAGACGTTGAGCCAGATAGCTACTGCGAGGGCATCGCTCAGCGTGTAGAGCTCTTCAGCACCTTTGTTGCCGGGCGCTCGCTCAGGGTCCCAGACATTCCACTCGTCGAAGCAAATCGTAGGTCGTTTCGCACTGTTTGGTTTGGTGCAGATGCGATCAATATCAGGGAAGGGCGACAAGTCGAACTCACATCTCGCCAGGTCGATGAGTGAAGAGCAAACCTGGATGGCACGCTCGGCGGCGTAGACGGATGAGATGTTGGTATAGTGGCCCTTGCCCATAGAGTAAAAATGAATCGAGTGCATGTCCACCCATCGGATGCACTTTTGAAGCGTGTATCGATCCCAGTCTGAGTAGCCGTCTTTCCCGCAGAGAATGAGGGTAATGGACGGATCGAGGAGTTTCAAAGCTGTTCTCTTCATCAACAACGCTGCCAACAACAAACGGTGAAGGGATTTCTTACCCTTGGCCCACTGAATGGCCTTTTTAGCATAATCCTCCTTGCTGTGCTGTTCGACCTGCCTGAGCATTGTGCAATTAGTACTCTCCGTGGCCTGCGCTGTAGAAGACATCACTTACCACGGCCCCCACATTTCATTACCGAGAGCCCAATACTTGACTCCGTACGGCTCCTCGTGGCCATTCTGCCTCCTGAGATTTGCAAAGTGGGTGTCCTTGGTGCCGTTGCAGTACTCGACCCAGGCAAGAGCGTCCTCCAGGGTCCCCGTCCCCATGTTCAAGCAGAGGTAAGGCTTGGTACCAACCACCTTGCACCAAGCAAGAAACTCATCAGTACCAAAGGTGTTGGGCTCAATGCCTTCCCAGGCAAGCTCAGGCCGGACGGGTCGCTTATCCTTGGGGCCGATACCATCTTGCCAGCGATAGGTAGCACAGAAGTTGCCTCCAGGGTAGCGGACTACTGGAACCTGTAGCTCCTTGAAGCACGAGATGACGTCTTTACGGAACCCACTCTCGTCTGAGAGGTTGTTTGGGTTATCGGGCTCGTAAAGTCCACCGTAAATGCATCGGCCCATGTGCCTAGGCCAGTTAGCGAATACCGTCTCCTGGACGATTGATACAACTCACTCTGTGAAGCCGCCATAAATTAGTGGGTTGATATCACTAATCGTACATGATGGGCTAAAGGTTATTGAGGGCGAGCCTTCATCTGTTTGGGAAAGTAGGGTAAGCGAAGTCATGGTGATGAGATGTTGAGAAGACTGCTTGCGAAAACAAGTCGTCGGGTACACGTGCCTTTAAAAGGGTTGGCTTTTGAGCAGCATTAGCAGAGACGATAATATCGCTCTAGCCAAGTTCCAAGCCTAACAGAAACCGAGAGACCTCGTGATAATGCGCCAAGTCGAAATTCCCAAAGCGGAACGGGGAGTATCGGTGTGATGCCGATCGGGGAGTATCGGCGCCCCGCTTGTTGACGCAAGTTTTGTTGCCCCATTCCACCATGTGGCACAATTTGTGGACGGCATGGGACGGGACATCCAACCCATGACTCAGTGTACTCCATATTCACAGACTATCACTTCTCGGGCGAGTCAGGCTCAATAGACTATATTTTTAGTGTTCTCTTTGCTCCAGGATCGACACAAGACCTCTCAACCGCGCCAATAGCAGCCCCAGATCGGGGCTTTCTTGCTCCCAGTACTCAATCATGGTGAAAACCCTTGTGACGGAATATTTCCATCCCTCGGGCAACAGCTCCGATAGACTGGGCTCTGTCTGTGCCCGAAACGCGACCGCCAGCAGCTGGAGCGAGCTGCGCGAACATGTTCGGATCATCAGCCAGGTTCCCTGGTGGCGATGCCAGAACCCCTCCTCGGATATGGTGATTCGGTTCACGGCATTTAGCAGCGCTTCGCGGGCGGTGGCCAGGGTGTACGGCCCTAGCTCGCTCACTTCCTCGCAGGCCACGGCTCGAACCGCGGGGAAATAGAGCACGTCTAGTATGTCGATCAAATGGGACCTCAGAATTCCCCTCAGAGGATCTCCAGTGCTCTCGCGGGGGCTTCGGGGGAACCTCATCGACGGAGGGAGCATGTCCTGCCAAGTTTCCAGCTTGACTTTGAACTTTTCGCCATCGGCTTGGAACCTTTCTTCCCCAGCGGCAGTCCACCAACGGGTTGTGTAGTACCAAGAATCGGCCCAGTATCGGGCAGATAGTGCCTCGTTCATGATCCGACGCAGAGCAATTTCGGCAAGGTAGAAGAACCAACCATTTTCGAGACGGTCCCGTTCGCGCTGAGCGGCTGACTCAGGGCGCATATGGTTACCGGCCAGCTGGCTCGGGCTGGGTGGAGACGGATACACGTGAGAGTATTGCATCTCGTTAAGGCTTGACCCTGGCAATCCAAGCTCGGTCCTCAGTTCCCTGGTTTTCGGGTCAGCAGGCTTCTTGTCATACCACGTTGGGCAACTTCGGACTTACAGCTCACTCTTCAGGCAGCTCCAGTATAGGCTCTCTTCCATATGCTGCTCGCTGTCGCCAGGGGAAACTTCGGAAACAGATGGATTATTAGCTGAGCCTCGGGTGTGGCCCCTTGCCGCCAACCAGCCGACACACTGCGTTCCGGCTTGGGAGAAGGCTTTCCATGCTGCCATGATCCGAAATGTAGTCATCAGATACACGGCAGTCAGGAAACTGCACTGCACGGCGAGAAGCGAGTTGCTGTGATACAGCATTCCAATCCGCCGCTGCGCCATCTGGAAATACACCTCGGCGCGTCTCAGACGGTCCGTCCGTCTCGAGTACCCAGGCTGGCTCTCCATGTGAAACGGGGGAGAAAGTACACTGACGGCGCATATGAGGAGCTCTTGAGGTCAGCTTGAGGTTGAACGGCTGGAGAGCCACCTGGTGCTTACTATAAGGCATGTCGTGCCATCCCATCGAAGGCCCGTTTCGGAAATGTCTCTCACGCGGTTCCAGAGTTGGTCCACGTCGAAGATGGGGTTCTTGGTGTGATTTGTTGCAAGGAAATTCTCCACAAGTTGGGTTATTACCTCTGGATCGAGATCGAAGATACCATCTCCGGTGACGGCTTGCAGTTGACCTTCTTCCAGCCCGAGGCTAGAGGTTAGAGACGGGTGTTCTTGGTTTTCGAACACTGACCACCGAAGCAAGCTCTCGACTCTCATCTCCGAACTTCGAGTCACGATGTCTGCTGCCGGCGGCCGATCACTGTTTGGCTGCACGATGTTGGAAGTCACAACATGCGTCCTGGGCTCTGGCATATCTTGGTCTTCTTGCGGCGATCTCGTTTCCTGCTGGGGTAGCTGCTGGTCCGCTGTAGTGTCCTTTTGGCTCAGGAGCGCCGTAATGTTCTGTTCCATCTCTCCTAGTCTCTGTAGTATGGCCAAGCTACCTCTGTCAAGCTTAGAGTGGTCCAACGGGGTATCATCGGGGTATACGCAAGAACCCCCCGTGGACGAGCAGAAGCCACAGATCGGCCGCTGGTTATCGCACTTTGTCTTCCGTGCTCGGCAGACGTAGCAAGCTGTGCCGGCCCGTCTCCGGGCGTACGAGGCCGATTCGCGGGACATCGGACCCAGCCCCGAGTTAAACTGGGTAGTCCCGGAAATTGGGATGGCCGGGGCCTCGGCGGCAGGGCTCCGTTGCATCATGAGAACAGGTGGTATGGGATCGGAGAGGAGGTTGGCGAGCAAGGGCTGCATTGCCGGGCCTCGACGGGCATCCTCCATTTCTGTAGCAGTATTCGGATCGCGATGGGCTATTCTCTGGGTATTCTCGCGACGCCCTCATGCAGACACGGGATAGCTCTACCGGACCTTTGCCGTGGATGGGGTGATGAAGATCGGTTCCGTGTCTACGTCAGGACTTCACGAGTTTCCGCCACCGCGCAAATGTGGGGGTTTCGTCTGCCCACTGCCAAAACAGGCCCGACACTAGGGAACCGTCTCCACACCGATACTCCCCGGCGCGCTTGAAACCTGGTTTCCTACCATCAGCTGACAGATTCGACATGGTCTGCTTTCTGGGGACCCCAGCTGGAGACCCCGGAATCGGGACTGACTCTGGGGTCATGAGACGTATGAACCAGGGTGGAAGCGGCGTTGACGTATATATAGCTTCTATTGCCGGTGAAGATGTCTTCACTGTTCTCGGACTGTATCGCCATCCAAACCTACTACATCTTTTAAATCACTGAGCCTTTTACTCAACATGGCATTGGATCAATCCAACTCCAAAGGCCAGGATGCCGAGGCCTTTGAGCACGTCCACGACGCCCAGGCAGACCTCGGGCATCTCGCCAACAACCAAGAACACGACTTCACCGCCATCCAGGCCATCCGCCACCGCCCCTTGGTCTTTTGCTGGGCTTTCTTCGCCGTCATTACTTGCTTGCTCGTCTCCTTTGAAAACCAGGCATCGGGCATGGTCCTGAGCATCCCCGGGTTCCGCAAAGACTTTGGAAATGAGTTCGAGGGCTCCTACGTCCTGCAAGCTGACTGGCAGTCCGCCTTTTATGGAGGTCCCATTGCCAGCTCCATCATCGGAACGTGTGCAGCGGGATACTTTGCCGACAAGTTTGGCCGAAAGCCCCTGCTTATTGGGTCCATTGCTGTATCGTTTGCCGCCATTGCTATCGAGTTTGTCGCCACCACGAATCCCATGTTCTTTGGCGGCAAGTTCCTCAATGGCTTTGTGGCCGGTGTGATCCTGTCTGTCTCGGTTACCTACATCGGAGAAGTAAGTGGTTCATTCATTGACTTGATGCGAACCATCTAATCGTATGATTTCTAGGTAACGCCTTTGGCTCTGCGTGGCATTCTTACATGCTTGACCGCCTTGATGATGACGGTGGGCCCTTTGACCGCGGCCATCATCATCGACAAGACTGGCAACTATGAGTCGCGCTGGGCGTATCGAGCTGTCTTTTGCGCCCAATTCGGATTCGCTGGGATCAGCGCAATCTTCGCTCCATTTATGCCCGAATCGCCAGTGTGGCTACTGAGCGTGGGTCGAGAAACATCGGCAGCTCAGTCACTCCGTCGGCTAGGATACTCTGGGCCAGACCTCGATATGCGCCTTTCTCAGATCCAAACCATGCTTGCCGAGGCCAAGGAGCAAGCCGCCGGAGCTACCTACCTCGACTGCTTCCGCCGCTCCAACCTGCGTCGCACCATTATTTCCGTCATGCCTCTAGCGATCCAGGCTTTGAGCGGTGTGTACTTCATTGCCTCGTATGGGACTTACTACATCCAGCTCGCCGGATACAGCACCTCCGACAGCTTCAAACTACAGATCGCTCAACATGGACTGTCTATGGCTGGTAACATCTGCTCCTGGTATCTCATCGACCGTGTTGGCCGTCGGCCACTCACGTTCTGGGGCACTTTCATCATCACAGCCGTTCTCCTTATCTGTGCCAGTCTCGCCACTGCCGGCACACCTGGAGCTATCAAGGGATCGGTTGCCTTTATTCTGATTTACAACTTCTTCTACAACGTGTCTATTGGCGCAACCGCCTATACTCTTCTTTGCGAGGTTGCTACGTCGCGGCTGCGCGTTAAGACCATCTCCATCGGAGTGGCCTTGCAGTACATCATCTACTGTGTCTGGGCATTTGTCATCCCGTATCTCTTCAACCCCGATCAAGCGAACCTCGGTGCCAAGACGGCGTACTTGTTCGGGGCCATTGGAGTTCTCTGTCTCGTGTACTTGTGGTTTTACCAGCCAGAGACAGCCAACCGCAGCTACGAGGAATTGGACGAGATGTTCAGAAAGAAAATCAGCGTTCGGGACTTTGAGAAGTACAAGACAGAGGTGGAGGAGAAAGGGGAGGCTGTAAAGATGTCTGAGGCCAAGGCTTGAGCAGGCAAGGCATGCTAAATTCTGGGGATACTTAATGAAAAGTCCTTCTACGCCTCCAAGCCGTTAGATAGATCCTAGCCAATTCCTTGAAATGTATCTCATATCCCATCAAATCATGGACATTCTATTAGTTTCAAGGAGATCCACCATATCATCCCTCCATGAAACCACTCGACATCTTCCCATAATAAACCACATGTGCAAGGCTCCAGATGTAAAATATAATATTGACTTAAAAGTCCCGAATCTTGTGTTGGTGCCACGTAGTGCAATCTCAGATAATGTCATGCTGCAATATGCAATTAAAAACATTGGGTTTTGGGAAAGAGAAGGATAGATCACAGATTAAGCAGCGTTATAAGACGTCGTCAAATTAACCGACCGTACTATAGTAAGGTCTTTTCTTCATATTAGTCTAGAGGTCTAATGTTTATAAACCGATCTCCATCACCCCATCCATCGCAAAGGCCGATGGAGCTATTCCATGTCTGCATGAGGAGCGCTGCTAGCACCACACCGTCGAGTTCGACTCTGGCAGGCCTATCCTTGTTAGCGTCTCGGCACATGATCTGGATTCTTGGAAGCGAGGCATGAATGGCTGGGAAGTGAAGCACGGGACCTGGGTTGGCTGCGGTCGAAGTTTTGGCCGACCTGAGAGCAGATAGTCTATTGAAAATCCCTTGAAATCCAGTGTATTAATGCATGTGATAAATCGTAAAGTAACTAAGAGACCTGTCAAGGGTCTAGCCAAGATTGAGGCCGAATAGGTGGTATTAAAGTTAGCATCCCAGGCTCTTACCCATATTCTGAGTCCAGTGCTTTGCAATCGTCTCGCGTTCGTCCATTTCTCCGTACAACTACAGCCAGCACAAAATACCGCAAGCAACCAGGATGAAGTTGAAGCTTGCGCGGATATTTGTCCCAGTGCTTTCGCTACTGTCGCTGTCGCAATCTTGGCTAAAAGAAGTTGCTTCGCAGTTGGCTGCATCAGCTGATGAGTCGGCACTAGAGCTAGAGCCAGAACTGGAGTTCGAACTAGAATCGCCGCTGTGGTCATTGCCTGAGGAACTGCCTCCGGGGACTGTTTCAGAACTTGAGGATGACTTCTCTCCTTTGTCGGGGTTGAGGCCCGTCGCTTGGAAAGACGCGAGAATGGTGTCCTCGCTACCATCAACCACAGTATTATTAGTGGCTTTGGTGCTGTTATAGGTGTAACTGGTGCCAGAGTTTGTCCCGGGGGCGTTGGTTGTGTTGTAGCACTCAATCACGACGTTACTAAACGTAGCAAAGTCGTATCCGTAATTCTCGATGTCGTCGCTTTCCCAGTCAATCTCACCGCCAGCCCACGCGATGGTACCTTCGGAATTTGTAGAGAGGCCGCCTGGCCAAAGGGACAGTTGAACACGGGCAGGTGTCTGTGGAAAATCGAAGTTTTGCGTGGTCTCATTCCAGGTGTCGTTCTTGTTCAAAGTACGCCCAAGGGTGTCGTCGATGTACCACTCGATCTTATCTGGGGTCCAGCGAATTTCGTAGTCATGGAAGTTCTTATAGCTGTCGCTCATAGTGAGATTCTCGCCATGTGTTGGGTCTGGCGCTTGTCGTCAGTATAAATCCGTTAAGAACATCTCATAGGGGCGGCGAAAGCTTACATGTGGTTATGCCTTGGAAGAAATAGTTTGTCTGGGCTGTCTCAAGGTCCACGCCAATGAACTCGAAGTCGATCTCATCTTTGACATCGGAAAAGAGAATAAAGGCAGTGACGACACCAGCACCACGACTAGTCTTTAGACGAGCCTTGACGTTTCCATACCACACGTATACAGTAGAGGACAAGACAGTCCCACTGGTAGACTTGGCCATTGTCAAAAGAGTGTTGCCTTTGTACAGAACAGGATCCCCTGAAGACATCCAATCCGCCTCGGTGGAATTGCCAAGATAGTCGCTGACATCGGAAACACGGTCCAGCGAGTCCATCGTGAGAGTGCGGTCCTTGCAAACTGGGGCGGGCATGCATGAGTCAAGAGAGTACGACATGGTCGGATCACAACCCCCAAGGCAATATGCCCCAACACCGCACTCGCCATAGGCTGATCAAGGTGTGTAAGCGTAGCTTCCACATAAACAGAGCACATGAACATACTAGAACAACATGGCGAGCTTTTTGGGCACTTGCTATCGGCAGAACATGTGGTGGTCGCTAGAACTGAGCCAGTGCCGAGCAGAGCACCCAATGCCAGAGAGCGTAGCATTGTGGGAAGAATTAATAGGGGCAGGCGTTGATGTCTCAAAGGCCAAGATCCAGAATTGGAGACGTGTATTAAAGATCCGGTGATGCTTACAACTTCGGTACTCGGGTCGTCGGGGTGTCGTGGGGGCACTAGAAAACGGGCTGGAGTCTCAGGGGGCAAAATCGCAAGGACCAGACCAGTTTCCCAGGAAGAAACGTCCCGCAAAACCCAAAACATTTCCTTCGATCAGTTAGTCGGGGGAGTGGAGGGTATCAAATAGGAGAAAGCAAACAGAGGATCCATGGGCTCATCGCTTATCCGGATTCCGGCACTCTGGCTAGGGCACAGATAGGGAAGAAAACGACACCAAAGAAGCAACTCATCACCTCATTCGATCGCTCTATTCTCCGAATAATTTCAGCCGTTCCTCTGATTTGCTACTCTGCTCGGACTGAGACCCACGTCCTACGGAGAGCCGCCATTACGGAAAGACGGCATATCGAGGTGGAGCCGGTTGCCCGAATAGTACCAGGACCGCGTCACCCAAGCTGACGACGACATCCACAAAACTACAGCCAAGAAGCCGAGGCCGCGACGAAGCAATTTCCTTTTATTTTTGTATGAGCTAGTTTTCATGGCATGTCTTTTCCCTCTTAGCAAGCATCACAAAATGGCCTTATCCAACTGTATCGTTACTGATGACTGTTTTCAGCAGCCCGGCACCGACAGCTCGACAGGCTTCTCAACCTCGTCGACAACCAGGGTCTCGTCGAGATGATCAGCCTCAATCACTCCCAAGTCACCGTAACCACGATTCGCTATTCCACATATTTATTCCAGTTCGGTGGTTTCTTGGAACAGGCTCTGGAATAAGGCCATGTCCACGCCTTGCAAGGCCCAGTCATCAATGCTCGCTGCTAGCGCGGGATCAAGCAGCCCCTGCTCCTCGTGATCGCCGTCCCCGTTGAAGTTGAAAGCATCAAGGTTCCCTGTCATTGAGGTAGGCTGCAGCATCGCCTCGAATGAGTTGGGTTGTGACGGTGCGTCTTGCCAATCTGGATTCACACAGGCCGTCAGCTTGGCCCGGGTGCTTTACGGAAGCCAATGCGTCCAGAATATACTGATCTCGCTCCCGATTCAGAGGTGGGGTAGGTTCCGAGGAGAGTAAACCTGCATCTTGTTCTGATCGTTCAATGTTGACGGTACCGAGGTGTGGGATATAAATGTGCACATCGCCACCATCGCTTACACTACCACGACAGTAGGATTCTTCGCCAGGCCCGGAAGAAGCGTTACTGGTGTAGATGCCGCCGTTCGAAGCATCGAGTTCAATAATGAGCAACTGCCGGAGGATGCAGGCGATCTCGGAGGCGATGGCGTCGTCGCTGGTTCGGGCCTTATCCTCCATGATCTCGAGCGTGCATTCCATCAATCCACGATCGCCCAGGCGCTGATGAGCCAGGAAATGAAAAACATCGGCGCCATCACTTATCTCAGCCCACTGCTTGCGGTGAGCGTCAATATGTGCGAGGCAGAGTGTCGTGCTAGAGATGAAGGCGAGGAAGTCCACTCCACGACAGTAGGCGGCCATTGACGAGTTGGAGTCACGGAAGGACACGAAACGTACAAGTATTTCGCGGCTAGCGTTCACAGCTGTGATTTTGTTATAGTCGTACTTTCGGTCAGTCGAGTGCAGGAGGAACGGCAGATATAGTTGCGCCAAGATGTGATAGTGCGAAAATTGGTTCATGAGGCGGAGGGTCTCCCTGAACGCTTCGGCATCATGGCCAGCGATGCGGGCAGGATCAGGAGCTATCCACCACTGACTTGGCATCGAGGCCGCGGCCTTCTGCAACAGCTTATCGATCCCATGCGTCGCAGCTAGGTCTTGTAGGTTGTCGCCATTACGCTGCAGAATGAGGCCGCCTGCCATGGTGAGAAGACGCTCCATGCGCTCCATCGGAGTGCAGCGTTCGAGGATCTTTGGGGCGGCGAAGTTGTTGTCGAGCGATCCCTGTGGAAGGCCCAGCAGCAACGATAGGTAACGGTCGGAGGAAACCAAGCGGAACCACATGTGCTCAGGGTTGATGCGGGCGCGGGTCTCAGTCTCGAGCATCTCCGGCGGGAGCGAATCGATGCCCTTGTGAAGGCCCATCATCTGTGCCAACATCATCGCTCGACGGTTTATGAGCCATGCGCGGCGGAGATTCCCAGCGTTATTTTGATACATGCTCTCGATCATGATGCATTCGACACCCTCGATAGAGTCGACAAGATGGTCGTTGCTCGTCACCAGTCTACTAGCGGTCTCGACCAGATGAGATTTCAACTCAAGGTCCTTCGGAGAGCAGGATGGCACGCCCTGGAGAAATGTGACGAGCATCAGAAGTTTCCGCGCTATCAGGACGGGGTGAGATCCCGATAGAGGCGACTCCAGCATGTCCCGAGGTGATGGCATATCCTTTCTCAAAAAACCAGAGTATGGCATGCACACCACGCCGTGGAAAAGTACTGAAATGCCGACTGAGGCACGCAGTAAGAGATCGAGCTCATGCTGGCTGGGCCACACTGCGAGGAGAGCCCGGGACAGCTGGTCGTAGTTGTTGTCTACTTCGCGATGTCCAAGTCTTGGGAGACGGCATTCCCGCGCGTCTCGTCTCACTCGGAGCTGTTGATCTGAAGCCAGTTGCTCGACGAGTGTCTCCATCTGGACAAGCCTACCCGCCTTCTCCGCCAGCATCGCTCCCTCGTCACGAAACTCTTGGCTAATGCACCACGTCCGACGGCTCTTGCAGCCGTCACAGGTGGAATCCGTGGGAACGGCGAAAGTGCATCGGGTCTTCCGCCGCTTACACTCCCAGCAGCTCTGAGTGCCCTTGCGGACCTTTCTCCGCGGAGGAATGGGCGGGGCTCTATGTCCTCTAATTGTCGTAGATTTGTCCATGGCAAGGATGAACGAAATGGATCAGACCGTCGTTTTCTTAGGCCACGGCAGAGCAGGGAGGTCTAATATGTCAACGGAGAGTTCCTCCGCCGCGGTGGACGAACTGCGCTCGGACTTACAGCGCCTTCGCCCGGGAATACCTGCCCACTTTCTACCCACAGGGGATGATTATAGGGGACAAAAGACATCTTCATGTGTGTACCACCCAACAGATGAACATGTATCTTTTATAAATATCAAGGAGCGGTCCCAATATTGGCTACTCAATCATATCAAACATTCTCCCTCGCTTGAAGTCACTCAGCAATCACCCGCTCACAACTCCAGTCTAGGGGTGTGTCACGCTAAGTAACAATGGTCAAGATCGCAGTCGCCGGTGGCTCTGGACGTTCGTCACTCTTAATCGAAACACTCTTACGAATCACACTAACTTACCTTACAGAGGTTGCCCGGGAAGTCATCGACGCTTTGATAGCTTCAAACAAGCACGAAATCACTGTTCTGAGCAGGAGGGTAAGGAACAGTCCTGTCCGTTTCCGCATGGCTCCATCACTAACGCAGCTCAGGATGCCTCAGCCGTGGACGCCATCCCTGGAGTCAATTGGCGTGCGGTGAACTACGACGACACGAGCACTTTGGTTGCGGCTCTCCAAGGAACCCACACCCTGCTGTCCTTTGTCCAGCTGCTTTCCGATCCAGGTCAAAAGTCGCAGAAGAACTTGATAGATGCCGCCATTCTCGCTGGCGTCAAACGGTTTGCACCAAGCGAGTATTCAAGGTAGCTTGACAGTACCATAGACTTTGAGAACGCCACTAACAGCCAAGCTCTGACACGATCAACATGCCTTGGTGGGCGGGGAAAGCACAGGCAAGACACTATCTGGAGAAGGTCAACGAGAAAGGAAAAGTAAGCTTGTACTGTCTCGCTTGCATTTGCACCAGCTTTATGATGCTTGTTAGGTACTCGAGTACACGCTCTTCCAGCCAGGTCTATTTCTAGACTATCTGGCATCTCCCTACCAGACTGCTAAACATGTGGCTCCGCTGGACAGCGTCTTCGATTTCCAGAACCTGCGCGGTATTGTCGTTGAGGGTCACGAAGACGCCATCATGACTTTGACTACGGCTGCAGATGTTGCCGCGGTTGTTGCCTGAGCTGTCGAATACGAGGGTGAATGGCCTAGGATCGGTGGAATCAGAGGCAATAGATTCACATTCGCCGAGATCCTAGAGATCAGCGAGAGAGTTCGAGGTACGTTTCATCCAATCAATGCACACTGCAACAGATTGAGTATGTTTATCAAGAATTGTAGGCCGCCCCTTCACCATTGAGAAGGTCAAACTTGATGACCTCGAAGCCGGACATTTAAAGACATCATGGGCGCTGGAAAAGCGCCACCGAGCCGTTTCTGAGGAACAGGCCGCAGCCCTTGTCAAGATGGTATCCATCGGCATGCTTTTAAGCAGTATTAAGGGTGCCTGGGCAGTTTCGGACGAGTTCAATCAAATTTTCCCTGGATTTAAGTTCACTAAGACGGAAGACTTTCTCCACAAGGTCTGGGCCGGAAAGCCATGATATTTGGGAGGCACCTATCGCCACCCAAGCATCACACGCAAGCCTTAGACAATGCAACGGTGTCGTCAGTAAGCGCGAGAGCAATATTATTTGAGGTAGATAAACATATTTATATTCAGCTACAAGAAGATCTACACTTAATGTTTACGACTAAACCCCCCAACAAATCATGCTTCCTCAGAGTTGTCGCAAGTCATGGACTCCCACTGCGGGCAAATAAATGCTGTAATATTCCTCAAAGAAGAGAGAGCTTCTAGGCCAATCTACCTCTGTATTCCACAAGAATGAACATGATTAGGTGGCAATCAGTAGCGCTGTATCTCACCCCCGCGCGTCCTTAGGCGTCGCATCCAGCACGCACTTGACAAGATAACGACCAAATCTAGGCCTCATTCAAGGCTACATTTGCTATATTTGGATCTCATCCGGCGATTCTCGACTGGGAGTTACGGCGGAAGACTCACTACAAGGACTAGGTCTAAGAGATCTTGAGGTCCACAGACATGTAGAGGGTGGTGCGGTAATGTCAAGGAATACACAGGTAATGGATCCAAAATCAGTCTCGTCTTCAGTACGCTAACAGGCCTCTTCAACCCTTTCAGGTCACCCACGCGCTTGCTTTACGATAACTCAGTCAAGCCTACCAGCTTCCCCGAAGGCTATAGTTATCGACTAGCTTTATCTTGAAGGAAGCTCAAGCTTGATTGGTGGGGTTTCAGTTTCTCTTGGCAGAAGAGGCAAACCTGTTTACCTCCAGAAACGGAGAGGCTACTCGGCCTTCTAGATTGGGTGTTTTCTCAGGCACTTGTCTTTCTTGACACCAGCGATCAAAGAGCGTGGCTAGTGGATGGCGCATCAGCATCGTTGTACCTCACACGAGCCTCAATCGAGAAAGATCGGACCAAACCAGCTTTTGTTTCCAAGTGGAAAGTCAATGGTCCACTTCAACTCGAAGGAGATTCGTCTCTAGGCAGTGGCGGGACTGCCGCTGTCGGCGTACTTGGAAACTTCAACAACCTCAACCTCCCGCTCTACGTCAATGATATCATGCCAAATGAGAGTGGACAGTTGATAGAGACAGTATATCGCTTCCGTGATAGGATTCAGGAGATTTTACATGATCTCCAAGTTTGCATCGCCTACCAAACTCAGGTTTCTGATAAGGACGGTTACTGGTTTAACCCGTTACGGAAAGTGTTGACGAGTCTCGCAGATTTTGATTTCTGGGACGTCGCCAAGACAACTGGACCCGTCCGGCAAAGAACCTACAATCTTCATACCGGGAGACACGGATAGGTCGGCTACATCCGTTCTGTCAAGGCCCTTACGATATTTGGTAGGAACTTTGGGGAGCTTCTTCAGGCCCAAGAACCGGGTCGTCTCTGCGCAGGGTGGAAGATTGTACCCAAACACAGGGATTACTTGGGCACAACAATCGAAATTTTGAGAAGGGTTCACGGGTCTATGTACAACCAAGGCTTGGATCCAAATGAGTTGTCAGCGGGCATCCCCTGGTCATCACGTAGTGGGCTGTTCTCCCAGTGTCATTGTCTGGCGCCTCGGGGAGGACAGCCAGCGACCCATCACGACCCCGTCCAGTTACTACTTCCCAAGGGACGGAATCTACATCTTGGCGTCCCTCAGAGTTGTTTGAACGTTACAATAGGGGGCCTCGTGGACAACGGTGCGGTTGTATTTGGGCATGTTCCTTACAAAATGATCTCGGGGCAGAAAGGGATGAAGCCATAGTAGGTGTTAGGAGATCTGTTTCGAACTCAAGGCTTACCAAACATTGGGCTTGAACATCAATTTTTTCAGCGTGATTATAACAGTAGCTGGTAGCGTCTCAGTAGTATTTTTCACATCTTCGAGACCGGATACGGTCGCTACAGTGAGATATCCGCCCAACATGCCGTGAAAGCTACGAGTTGGCATCGTTGCTGTGGTAGTCAAATCCTTTGGACTCGTCACGATTATAGTGTAGGAGCGCCGGGACGCCACAAGCTCCTTAGGCAGTGCAACAATCCATCCTACTATGTAACTTCAGGCCACACAGCTGCTTTCTGGTCAGTATGGCTTACACTCACAGAAGATCGAGGGCGTGGAGGAAAGACCAGAGAAACTGAGCACAGAACACTTCATGTCTCAATGTTGCTACATAAAACTAGGCGTACTCGGGCATCAACCAATACAAGACGCGTCATTTGCACATCTTCCTCATTCCATCCACAGCATAACTCGAACCCGAGCACCACCAACGCGTCAAATGTTATGCAATGCCCGAAGAGAAGCAGCAAGCCTCGCGTCCTCCTTGTCCGGTCTACCAAAGAACTCAAAAGCCGTACACAAGCTCTCAAGCCACGTTTCTTTGGCCAGCGCGAGCCGAGCGATTCTGGCGTTTTCTTCAGTCTTGAACTTTTTCGCAATCATCCTGATGGTGGGCAGGAGGCTGTCGAGCTTGAGTTGATCCAACAGCCCCTCCTGCTCGAGCAGATAAATCCTGAAAAGCGCGTAGACTAGCCGAGAAGTGAGGGGGATGTTGAAGGTCTCGGTGTCGCGCTTGAGCTTCGGGTCGGCGATGACTGGCGATCGGGAATAATCCGTCCGTCCATCCAAGTCCTTGCCACGTCTAAGGTACTGCATGGCTCGGATGAGTCGTCGTCTGATGTCGCTGATTCGTTGGTAAGGAGTCCCCAATTGGCAAGCCTTGCAATGACACTCGAACTGGAGTGCCAGGTGACGTTCGTCCCTCGGCCTGCCTTCGAAGTCCGACTTGTAGCACATTGTAATCTCCTCTCCAACTGCTATGTCTCTGACCGCATAACTGGTGAAGTCCTGGGGTCCAGTCGTCGTCAATGGAAGCTTTGCGTTGGGCACACACGAATGGTTCATGCGTGAGAGAATCAAGAACATGCCGTACTGTCGGAGACCTTTCTCGAGGTCGGCTTCCGAGGCGACCTGGAAAGAGTTTTCCCCCATGACAGACTCCATGTTTGCGACATGTCCGGACGCGTGATTGCGGAGGCGAAGAAAGTTCTGCTTGGACCGAGGTGGCAGCTTCTGGAAGGCCATCCGAACATCCCATCCCGTGATCAGCTCAAACGGCTTTGGGATCACAAAGAGCGGCTTCTCTTTGAAGATGACAGCGCCTTGTTCGATAGGTCTGGTCGCGAAGACACCCCAACCCTTGATTGGGGAAGGCTTCAAGTCGAACGGAGCATCGGCAGGGACGGGGAGGTGAAGATAGGCTAGGATAAATGTTAGAAACGGTCAACTGCTATGGACGAAACTTCTTACGATGATCTTGAGGCATGGCGCTCGTCAGGTAGAGCCGGTGCTTTGTTTGGGTCAACGAGGCAATGCACAGGAGAACGGCGAGATGTCCGTGTTAGTCACATCGATCACACTTGAAGGAAGACGATCATATATACTTCTGGGGTTTACATTGGAAAGACATTGACCGCCGGGATAAACCATCCGTAGTGTCACAGTTGAGATGCAGGCAGTCGGAGTTAGGGAAGGGAAGAAGTGGGACAAGCCACAACCAGCCGTCTTGTTGGCCCGGGAAGAGGCAGGGCGGCAAAAAGACGGAGACTTCAGCACCTCGCCACCACTCGAGTTACACAGCGAAAACACCAGCAACGCTATTCGGAATCGATCCCAACCCCCAGTATACATACGCCCAACAGTCACCGGAGAATTACGCAAAAAGACAAAAAGAGAATTGAATGGGCTCCACCGGGGCTCGAACCCGGGGCCTCGTGCAGTTGAGCGGAAGTCCCAAAGCACGAATCATACCACTAGACCATGAAGCCGATTGATGAAAACAAGCAACGCTAACGGACACTATACACCACAGGATTGATGCTGTCGGACTCGTCCTGACTCCATCAGAAGGCTCAAAAGTGCTGTGTGCGGTGCAAGGTATACTGCGCTCATCGGCTTTGGCCTGAACGGCATTTAGCATCTACTGATCAAATGCTGACCAGGTTAAACCTTCCGTTAGTTGTAGCACAATGAAAACGAGCGCATGCCGAGATGGCACTAAACGTCCCGTGGACGATGGCGATGATTCGGCCATGGTTCAAGTCCATTTACGCACGCCCTCAACAGTAACTTAGCTAGTATACATCAAACAATCGAGTCAAGTATTCATATCCCTGATTTCACCGCTATCTCCAAAGACCAATTATCGCCTATCGGCCTTGCAAAGTGTTCTGGCTACACAAGATGCTGTTGTCCGTCCGGCTAGGAAATTTAGTAACTGCCACAGTCCGAGCGTGAGTAGCCTTCGCGCAGGAAACGTGGATATCAGCATCATTTCCAAGTACCAGGCTCGCCGTATCACAGGTCCATGAATCATTAGATGTTGGTGGGCTTGGATTTCCTATGTTGTTTTGCGACGTTTGTTGAGTCCAAGTTATCGCGTTGGTACTCCGTGCATGTAGCATTTTGACCAGGTGAGAAGAGAGAAAAGAGGGAACAAGACCACACACAACCCACAGCTCAACAGAAAATAGAGAGAAGACTGCAAAGACATCCAAGGAAATGCGCTCACGGTCGGCCAACTTCGCTCAAGTCTTTGTCACACCAGCTTAGGAGAGAAATGTCACCATTATGCAGGATGCCACGCGGTAGGCAGCCGCCTCCAACCGCCTCCCGACGCAGAGTTCACGAGGGCACCCGAAACTCCACCATCCAGCATCAAATACCAAAAAGAAATCCTCTATCCATCAAATAGACAGAAACATCAAAAATGAATGCCCCCAGGCGGATTTGAACCGCCGACCTTTGCATGCCTCACACGGTAATACAAGTGCAACGCTCTACCCCTAAGCTATAAGGGCTCGATGACTGATCGGATTCAAAATAATGGTTAAGTACCATAGCCTTGTGGCAGACTTCCTGTACCATACTCTAAATTGTGCTTTCTAAGTCGACGTTTCTGGTTACTGTGCTAAACCCCGTTTTATTCTAGTTTTGTAGATTTTACCCCTGACAGATTCTAAAGGATCCGGTATAGGTTGTAGTCTGCTGTTTAACCAAATTCTGCTACAATAAATACTGCCGGGTTATTCCCCAGATTTAATAAACACATCTCAGGTTTCACCACGAATCCCAATTGAGCCAAAATCACAATACACGTCACTGAGCTCGATTTTGTTTTTTTAAACTCATTATTCAATTCATATAAGCAATTATCGTCTTGTCCGACAGTCTCCGAGTCCCTTCCGGCCAACCGCCGACCATCTCCGCACCCACTACCCTACATCTCCGTCCCCACACGGAGCTTCCCCGCCCCCTCCCGACGCGGTCGCGTCCTCCGTCACGACAAAGGAAAAGAAAGGAAAGTGCCCTCCCTGAGTAACGCCGACAGTGAGTCTATATGCGGAAATATACAGTAATGAATGGTTTTTCCCATGCAAAAAACGGGTACGATGGAATAGTATACGGGCCAGTCAGGACCTCGCTGGCTGGTTTTAGCCACCGGCTGCCATCTCGATGTTGCGGCCCTTGACGCTCTTCCACTCGGTCAGCACGGCGCCGATGATGGTCGCGGACGCGGTGGCGGCGCCGACGAAGAAGGCCACGTTGAGGGCGTCGTTGTAGGCGCGGATGACATCCGGCAGCCACTCGGCGCGGATGGTTTCGCGGATGTTGGTTGCACCGGCGGCGATGACGATGGCGGGATCCAGGTCCGGCACGTACTCCTTGACCTTCTCGATGAGCGTGTTGGTGAAGATGGTCTGGCCGGCCGTCACGCACAGCGCGCCGCCCAGCGTCTGCACGAAGATGATCATGGCCGTGCCCGTCGGGATGTCGGCCATGTCGCACACCACCTGCACGGCGACCAGCGGCTGCTGCATGCCGATGCCCACGCCGACGCCGGCCAGCAGCTGGTAGCCGATCCAGCCGGCCGTCGGCGTGTCCCCCTTGAGGGTGCAGAGCAAGCCGTAGCCGATGGCCATGAAGATGGCGCCGCCGATCATGAAGGGCGTGTAGTACCCCCACCAGGTGACGATGGCGCCCGCGATCATGGAGAACAGCACCACGCCCAGCAGCATGGGCAGGTTGCGCACGCCGGACTCGATGGCCGTGGTGCCCTTGACGGCCTGGAACCAGATGGGCAGGAAGTACACCGAGGTGAGGAAGCACGCGCCGGTGTTGAAGGCGAAGAAGCACGACGCCCAGACGGAGCGCTTGGTGAAGATGCGCCGCGGCACCGTGGCGTTGTCGCCCATCTTGTACTGCACGTAGATGAACAGCAGCAGCAGCACCGAAGACAGCATGAACAGCGACGTGATCTTGGAGTCGTCCCACTCATAGTCGACGCCGCCCCATTGCAGAGCGAGCAGCAGGCAGATGACGGCGGGCATGAAGATGACGGTGCCGATGGGGTCGAGCTGCCACACACGGACCTTCCAGGTCGCCGGCTCGATGTCCCGCTCGGGATCTTGGAAGAAGAAGAAGATGACGCCCATGGTGATGACACCGATGGGCAGGTTGATGTAGAAGCACCATCGCCACGAGACCTGGTCGGTGAGGAGGCCACCCAGCAGCGGCCCCGCGACCGACGAGATTCCCCACATGCCGCTGACGAGGCCGGTGTAGACCGGCCGCTTCTCCAGCGGCACCGTGTAAGCGAGGATGGTCAGGGCGCCGGCGAAGATGCCCGCGGAGCCCACTCCGGCAATGGCGCGGCCGATGATGAGGGTCACGCTGTCCTGGGCGATGCCGCAGATGAGACTGCCCACCTCGAAGATCCCGACCGTGGCGAGGAAGGTCCACTTGATGGTCCAGAAGGTGTAGAACTTGCCGAAGAAGAGCTGGAGAGAGGCTCCAGTGAGCATGTATGCCGAGCCGTACCAGCCCACGTCATTGAGGCTGTGGAACTCGTCGGTGATCTTGGGGATTGCCGTGGCGATGATGGAGTTGTCTGTCACTCGGTGTTAGTGGTGGTGAGAGGGCAAGTATATGTTGGGGTCAACTAACCAAGAGCCATGACAAACACAGCCAGACAGAGGGCTAGGGTGATGAGAGCCAGCTTCATGCCGGTGGGGTACTCGATGTCATCCTCGCCGTTCCTTGAACTGGCGGCCGAGTCGTCGGGGATGACCTGCGTGAGCTTCTCCGTGCTCTCGGTCGTCTGCGGCGCCGTGCGCGGGCGTGCATCATCATAACGGAGCGAGTACCGCAGCGACCCGAAGACGGGGAAGTCTCTGGGGTTCCTGGGCGGCGGCTGGTACTCCTCGCGCTCGACGGACCGAGTGCTGAAGTTGCTCGGGGCGATGGACGGCGGGCGACGGGTGAGGTCCTCGTCCGACGAGAGCCAGGCGTTGGCGTTGCGGGCCAAGGCGGCCGTCTCGTTGTCGAAGTTGAAGTGCTGCGAGGACTCCATCAACGAGGAGTGCAGCGTGTCCTTGGGCAAGCGGATGCTAAGACGCGATCTGCCCGTCGCGGCCATGGAGTAGTCGGGGGCTGACATTATAGAGGCCATCTTGTCTGGAGAGTGATAGAGGAATCTATCTCACTGAGACTTTGACTTGGAAGGCTTGATGAGGCACAAGGATATTGGGAACTGGGGGACCCGAGACGAGAACTTATATCTATTGTCTGAGCGCCCCATGGTTCCTGTCCTTCTGTCCTACGAGTTTGCAGAGACACACATAACGACAACAGGTCAGCCCTCCGAGGCCGAAGTTGTGGGTTCCATGAAGCCCCGGCCTGCCTCCGCCGGTGGAAGGGTGCGCGAGCAACACCACACCCTCCGCACGATGATGGCTCTTCCTCCCCCCCCCACACACATACTCCACGCCGCAGTGCCATTAAAGTGGCCGCAGCAGACGGAAACATAAGCATCTGCCTCGGCCAGTTTAGAGTGATGACTGCCAACCAGCGCCAAGCCTCCTGCACGGTGGATCTATGCTGTGAGCATGGAGAAGCGGGCTCTTGCGGCTCCCCGACGGACTTTTCCACGAGACCGAGAGCTTCGGCTTGCCCAGTGAAGGAGGGTGAGCCGCTGCTTATCACTAGACGAGCGATGGGCTGGTGTATCGCCAAAGCGTCCCTTGTCCAAGGCCAGCCTGCCGTGGGCTGCGAGGGGACGGACTCCGGGGGCCGGGATGCGCTGATGAGCTGGATATGCGTCTGGTCTATCATTGCACCGCAGGCACATTCAATAGTACAGTCGCTGTGGGTGACACTCGACTCTAGTTGCCTGCTGCCCGACCGATCATGGACCGTGATAGACGGATCATCGAGAGTCGTGAGCATCATCAGGCTTGTTGGTGGAGATGTCTAATAACGCGGCGTCTCACCTCGCACCTCGCGTTCGCGCCCCCGGACACCGAGTGAGCACATGCATGAGAACCATCATAATGGATTCTCCGTTACACCAACAATGCATTGTGCTACGGACATCTCCTCTCCATTGCATATCCTGTCAAATGTCGCTTACTAGTAACACTCATCCGTCCAAGTCCCTGTGAGTCTGGAGAATTATCTGGGTGCATCCCACAGGCTCGCCCTCGATTGTGCTTCCGCCCATCTTTGATCAAAAAATCCCCCCATCTCCTCCCCACTGCGCCTTGGATATTTAGAAATCATCCGTATTATTTGCACTCTTGGCAGTCATCAATGACATCACTTCAGAATCCGCCAAGTCCGGAATTTCGTGGGAGACCTGCGTCCCATTTCTGCGCGGAGGCTTGCCAGACGGAGCCGGAGCTGAGTCCTTGACTAAGCCGGTCCTCCGTCAAACGCCCGTCTCACCCGTGGAATCACAACTCTGCATCTGGCATGGAAGTGGCGGTTAATCTTTAGTTATTCTCCGTACCTAGAGCATAGATTAATAGTGGGATTGCCCGTTTATTCCGATTGGGCTTCCTCGCGGTTATTTGACATTTGTCACCAGTTTTGCTGCTACTGTGGATTTCACCTCATCCACGCCCTCCGTTGAAGGCCATCACCCTTGAAGAACATAAAAACAAACAAAATCTATTTTAATCAACCGATTTATGCTCCTCCAGGCTCAATTCGAATTTGCCTCTCCCGCATTATGCGATCGAGTGCTTGCTAACATACAAGTACAACCGCGAATCAACGCCAAAAAAGACCATGGTACACCGTCTGACATCAACCGCACCCGTCCAAAATTAATAGCATACTCTTATGCGAAATAATCAGTCCTGCAAGTCGTTCTAACAGCTTGGTCGAGTCTTTGGGCTGCCGTCCGCGAATGGAGTGAGCCGGACACAAGGGCTGGGGCGTCGAGGTTCATCCTCGTCAATCGTCTTTGCTGACCCTGGGGTAAAGTGGCGACCACGCTTGGTACCCTTGTCAGACGACCCTGTGCCAGGTGCCACCTCCAGCATGTTTTCTTGTCCAGTCAAGTTGGCCAAGCTGGCCCCAAACTTTCCCATCGAGGGAGTTCGCTGGTTAAAGTCGGTACAGGCTAACGTCTTTGGACTCTCTGTCTGCGACCCGGCCACGGAGCCTGAGATGGTCCCTCTGGACGGATTGTGCGACTGATGAGACCAAAATCGCTGCTCTTGATGGGTTTGCCCCGAAGACGAGCTCGTAGGAATTGGTCCAGGAGTAACCTTCCTCATTCGGGGTTCCTTGCGGGATCGAGGTTGAGATATCGGCGCGGCCATGCTTGTAGCATGATGCTGAAAAGGGATTGTCTGATTGAGCAGGGAGTTTGTCAACGAATTGGCTAGATCGATTGGTATCCCGCCGTGTGGGATGATCGGGAAAGGAAGGCCTGGAATGGTCAGCAGGTATTGACAATTGACCGGGTGGACATCAAACCCTCTGATTCATAGACACTCTGCCCTCCAGTGGTTGGAGTATTGGATGGAACCTTCAGATGCCCCGGGTTAATGTCGTCCTCGGGCTGAAACGATGACATGGTGAATGAGGCGTCGCCAGAAATAGACGTCTGCCCTCCGTGACCGGAGCTCGGGTAATCAGGCATGCTGATATCGGTGGCCGTCTTTCTAGACCTCCGAGCCTTTGAATTAGTGCTCAGTGATTGGGAGGAAACGTCGTCCAGGCCCATGTTCATGCTCCCAAGCCAGTCAAAATAGGAGCTGGAGTCCTCGAATAGGCCAGGGCCCTCAAAGCCGGGAGGCGCATCCACAACCGTGTTGCCCGACAGGTCCTGGTATTTCCGTGCGGAGTTTGCAGAAACGTTGGGAATGACCCCTTGAATCATTGGCATAGTGTGGTCTGCTAGGTCTCCTTGTAGACCCTGGTTTCGGCGCCTCGGGGAGTGTGCGTGAGACTTGGCGTCTTCAGCCGGATAGGTGGGAACGGGCATGGAGGCCGTATATGGAGCCCGACGCCACATGGAGGGATTGGGCCAAGCAATCGATGAATTTTCAAGAACCTCTGTAACAAAAGACATTAGCTGTCCGTTGGCCCAAGATTTATTCTTGGAGAACACAAAGTTGACACAGACGTACCTAATGGAGCATGCTGGAAGGAGAAGGCAACAATGTTCTTCACTCGCTGGATGGGCATGGTTAAGGAGTCGCGTGGGAAGCCTTCGCTAATGACGAGCTTGATTCTGCCCAGGTCATCAGCAGGACTCCAGTGATTTTGGTGGAGCAGCTCCTGTTGAAACACTGGAAACTTGAGTGGCTCTAGGTCGCCGTTCTTGGAAAAGTCTAGATGGAGTGTTAGTGGGTTCCCGTTCCCCAAACCGTGTGAGGTTGGCACCCGTACCAAAGCTGTGAGCGATGACATGTGGCCAGTCGCTCTTCCGATCAAGAGTCGTGGATCTAAGGGACTGTTGTTAGGATGGCTGAGAACGTGGCGAGAACCAAGCAAAGGCCTTACGCAACGAGCCGACCGTCGACAAACAGCCTGGCTTCAAACTTGACATTGCCAGGAAATTCCGAGTACGACTTCGTGAATTGACTGATTGCAGGGATGGTCCACGAGTGGATGGAGATCTGGAACGGCGTCCCGGCCGCTAGACTCGGCACGAAGCAGTACAGCGTCGGAAGACCAAAAGAGCCGTGGCTTTGGGAGAACTCTGCGGCCAGAAGTTAGCTCCAGCGACCAAAGTCCCTCTTGCGAGGCCAAAGAACCTGGCACAAGGGGTCTTACCAGTATCATGGACCACGTGGCAGGCCACCTTGAACTCCTTCATGGGGACCTCGCAGCCCCGAGGGAAGACGAGGATATCCCAGTCTTCATACCGCATGTTGACGAGTGGGTGCTTGAGAAGTGTCGAAAGGGAGAAACGAGCGAAGAGGTAAGATGTATGGGCATGAATGCACACCGGAACGAATGGAGAGAAAGGACGCAAAGACAAGAGGAAGACAGTCGAGCTGATGTTGTTTGTTGACTCTGCAGAGAGGTTGATGCTGCTGGGAGACCAAGTGTTGACATGGCCGGAGCGAAGACGGTCATTGCAAGAGTGTCTGAGGCAGCAGCAACCGCAGAACTCCGCAGCCGGACTCGCCTCGTTGTAGCATTGGTAACCCCGGGTGATGCGTGATTGAGGTGGTAGGAGAGAGAACGAGGCAAGAGGCGAGCTTCTCAAGAGCCCCTAGCTCGAGTTGGTGGCCATGACCAACTGAAAAAGAACCCGTTGCCTCCCGATATGGCCACTTAGGTCACAGCTCAACCGAGGATGGTGTTCCTTCCACTGAATGTTCTACGAAGCGTAATCCATCACAGCCAATGACGCCATTCGGAGAGGTGCGTGGGGAAGGAGTTGAATGGTTCATCGGCGTCTTCCGCGTCTTCCATGGAAGGGCACTTGCGGGCTGGCAGGTATACGAGTATCTGAGTCGTAGGCGCACTTAGAAGCTGGCAGTCAGGCCGATTACCACAGGCGGGTTGGAGGTGGTGGTGGGGCGCTGTGTCTGCGATAGATTCCTCGACTGGCAATCGGCCGATTCACGATGAACGAGGCCGATAACACCTTAGACTGACAAATAAAGTAGACCCTATTGAACAAGACATCATCACATGCGAAAGGAAATTCACTACCAGGGAAGAGACACTGATACTGACGGGTTGCCGCTTACAAGGATCAATCCTGCCAGCTCCGTCATGTTTATGAGTCCACTCGAAATCCATTGAATCCCTTCCATTCTTTAGTTATGTACAAATGAGATGTCCCTGTTCAAGGAGCCTCATCACCCTCCATGCGAGCCTAAAAAGTCCCTGTTAGCAAGTGCTCAATCGCAGGTTCACGCTGTACCCACCCTCGTAGCTCCAGGACCACCCAGCTCTCGCTCGAGGCCAGACTCAAACTCTCGGGGGTAAGCGACCATGTCGGGGTAGGTGAGATACACGAGGCCGGTGACGCTGAAGAAGACGGCAAGGAACGAGCCAACCATCACCAGACCCGGACCGGTAGTCGTCCAGGTGTAATCCCAGGGGGAGAAGATGCCGAGAAGATCGTTATCCTCGTGGATGGGCTCGCCGAAGTTTCGTCGCTCCTGAGGATCCCACCACTCGGCGCGGGGGTCACGGAACTGGCGCTTGATTGCGGGCGGGTTGATGTAGCCACCGTTCTGCGATATTATTTATCAGCGTTGCGGCTCTTTCGTCTCACCACGCGGCTCGGGCAACTAACCATGCCGGGATCCTCGGCATCGCTCAGCACCTGAGCCTCCGGGTACTTCTGGTCGATAATCTTCTTGTCGGTGTACGAGAGAGGGAGGAAACATCGGCGCTGGATCATCGGTAGGAGTCGAGTCGTCGAGACGCCGTTGCGCAGGGCCGAGGCCCGTAGGATTCGTTGGGGGAGCATCTGTCGGCGCGGCGAAAAGTCAGTTCCATCAACTGAGCATGTAACAATGAGTCCATGGCAGCATACCTCGGGCAAGTGGACAGTGGTGCCGTTGCCCAATTGCTCTGTGACGTGATGTGATGGCGGCTCTTCGTGGAAGCTTTAGCCAATCGAGGCCGTGATGATTCTCAACCCGAAATTGGTGCCTCAGGCAGCAAGGGTTGCACGCCAGGCGCGTGCCCGCCTATTTTGGGTTAGTCGAGTCTGGGTCGCAGGGCGTGCATCCTCGCCTCTCCTCAAGTTCAAAAGTTTTGCTGACGACACGGGATTTTGCGACGAAATCCGACGCAGCTCGCCCCCAAGGCCCCTGATCATGTGCAAACTTTGTATGAGAATCCTATGAAGCGCTACCATTCTGTAGACGTTAATTTCGACTCCGCAAATGATAGCTTCGCAGAGACCTCGCCTGCTGCGTCTCTTGGCTCCACGTTGCTACTATGCCTGAGACCGCGTCGCCCGAGAACGTGCTTCCGACCTCGAACCCCGATTCCCTCAAGCTCGAAGACCACGCGCCAGTGCTACGATCGAACGGCGATGACGCGTTGAATGGGACGAAAAATGGCGCCGAGGGCCACTCGGAGGCCGAGATAGAAACTGCTCCGAAGACCAACGGGCATGTCCACGATTCTCCGAATGGCCATGCCCACGACGACGAACGACCATCGAAGCGACGGCGCACTCGAGAGACGACGCCCCCGGGCTCAGCCAAAAAAATCAAACCCGAGTCGCCACCATGGAGGAGGATTGAGGCTGAAGGTCCTACCTCCTTTACCCAGAATGGCCGCCGCAAATCTGGCCGCATCAACATCCTTCCCATCGAGCTCTTGCCCCAGGGCAGAACGCGGATAACGAGGCGATCTGTCGGCAGCAAAGGAGCCAGTTCAGCAAAGCCCGAAGCCCAGTTGCCCAATGGAAACTCGAAGAAGCTGTCGAATGGCTCGCACAAGCCTAGTCCCGCCACCAAAACCACACACACGAAAATTACGTCCACGCCGACTTCGAAGGCCGCGTCGAAAAAACCTGCCACAGAACCCCGAACATCCTCCCGCTCTACCCGTCGAAGAAGTCCCTCTCCCCCTCCGCCGACGCGGCATTCTACACGCTCTCGAAGATCCTTGCGATTCAGCGATGTCGCCGACACGAAAGACGAGAAATCCAAAGACCCCAAGAATGACACAACGAATCGATCACCCCGGATAAAATTGAGGGTTGGCCGGTCTGGTGATATCCCTCTCGTTCATCCGGACCAGGTTCGCAAAAAACCGAAGATTGGCACCAGCTTTGAAGATTTCTGGTCCCGCGCCGGTGATATTCCCGTCGAAGATGGTGGACTGTTGGCATCTGAAGATGGGCCCCCTTTCACCGATGAAATGGCCGCGAAAGATGCTGCTCTAATTCTTCGTATCGAGGATGAGGTTGAACCCGGTGGTCTTCTTTCCCAAGAGAGATGCTCCCTCTTCCTACCCGAACCAGAAGAGGAGCCCCCTCGCCAATGGGCTCGCCAAGACCACTTGATTAAGGCTGTAGCTAACTTCCGGAAGCTCATGGTGGCAGAGCAGCAACGACACAAATCAACCGCCAAGAAACTTGCCGAAGCATGTCGCGACGAATGGCTCCGGCGGCAACCAAAGTCGGCCGACCAAGTGGAAGCTGAGGCGAGGGAAATGTGGCTCTTGCGATATCGGAATGTCGTCAAGACTATCCTCGGCACCTGGGAGAATGTCCGACTGGAAGTTAATCGGCGGCGTTTAGAAGAGTGGGAGCAGGAGGAGCAAAGAAGAGTCAAGGCAGCTCTCAATGAAGCGGTTCATCTCTCCGAGCAGAAGCTCCAGGCTCGCCGTGCCGAATTGGACTCGGAACAACTATCAGAGGAGGACGATGGATTCGACGATCTCACCGATGACGCCAGTCTAGCCGATGACGACGACGAACTAGGGCTTGCCTCTAACGAGGATGATGGCGACGACAACGAAGAGGACGACAGTGACATCATGTCCTCGGATGATGATGACGAAGCCGACGACGATGATCAGAAGAATGCTGTAGATGAGGGTTTGACCCAAGACCAGCTACGGGCCAAGTATGCCAACATACCAGAGGTCGACAAAAAGCCAGACCATACCGACGCAACAACCGGGCCTAGTCGGGAAGATACAGATGCGGTTGAGGCCACTGAGGACCCAGAGACGAGTGACGAATCTGTTGACATGGATGATGACATGAGTTCGACGGATATGGATAGTGATGATGCCAATGACGAAGCCTCTGGTGACGACGAGTCTGACGAAGGGTCCGACGACGATGCGGGTGGTTTGCTGGGGATGTTTTTCGGAAAATCGGAGCTCAAGAAAATGAACGACCAGGCAGGCATGGAAGCCCCTGGCAAGACGGGTGAAGACGTTCAAATGCAGGATGCCGCTCCAGAACACACCAACCCGGAAGCCAATTCAGAGGACGCCAATACAGAGGATATTGCCATCGCCAACGGTTTTCTAGCGAACGACGACGACGAGGTTTCACTGGTCCAACACCCGGAGTCCGTGACCAGTGAGCCGGCACATGATGGTCATGCCGACCAGGAGGTTGAGGTTCCTGCGATTCCCGCCAAACAGGTTAACGGCACCTCCCACGCTCAAGATGTCCCAGAGGATCAAACACCTTCAGCAAATCCCGTCGAGAAGACCACCGCTGGACTAGTCGCAGAGGTATCCGTTGTGGAGGCTGGAGACGAGGATGTGACTATGACGGGAGCGGACCACCAGCTCGACAAAGACCCTGGCGCCGAAACCATTCCCGCAACTGAGAAACTGCAAGCCGTCGTATCGGACCCGGTCACCAACCCACCAAGCTCAGACGACAGCCTGTCGCCGCCTCCCACCTTAGAGACTAAGCCCTCTGAATTTGACACAGCTTCCGATGCAGAAATCGTCGATAAGCCTGACACGATTATGTCGGTTTCACCGCAGCCCCCGTCCCGTCACAAGATCGAGGTCCCATTCTTGCTTCGTGGTACTCTGCGAGAGTATCAACGTGACGGACTCGACTGGTTGGCTGGTCTCTACATGAACAACACGAACGGCATCCTGGCGGACGAGATGGGTCTCGGAAAGACCATCCAGACTATTGCTTTACTGGCGCATTTGGCTTGTACCCATGAGGTCTGGGGACCGCACTTGGTCATTGTCCCTACCAGTGTTATGCTGAACTGGGAAATGGAGTTCAAAAAGTGGTGCCCCGGATTTAAGATTCTGGCCTACTACGGTTCGCAGGAAGAACGGAAGAGGAAGCGTCAAGGTTGGAACAATGACGATGTCTGGAATGTTTGCATCACATCCTATCAACTCGTACTCCAGGACCAACAGGTATTCAAACGGAGGCGGTGGCACTACATGATTCTCGACGAGGCACACAACATCAAGAACTTCAAGTCTCAGCGATGGCAAACACTACTGGGCTTCAACACGCACTCTCGACTCTTGCTTACCGGAACACCCCTTCAAAACAACCTGACAGAGCTGTGGTCACTCCTGTTCTTCCTGATGCCGGCCGAGAATGGAGTCGGGGGGTTTGCAGACCTGCAAGAGTTCCACGATTGGTTCCACAAACCCGAGACGCAGATTCTGGAGAGTGGGAGAGAGCAGATGGATGACGAGGCGCGGGCAATCATCTCAAAGCTTCACAAGGTTCTTCGGCCCTATCTGCTTCGCCGACTCAAGGCAGACGTCGAGAAACAGATGCCTGCCAAGTATGAGCATGTGGAATTTTGTCGGCTCTCGAAGCGCCAGCGCGAGCTGTACGATGGCTTCTTGTCCCGAAATGACACAAAGGCAACTCTGGCCTCTGGCAACTACCTCTCCATCATTAATTGTCTGATGCAGCTTCGAAAGGTCTGCAATCATCCAGACCTATTTGTCGATCGACCGATCATGACGTCGTTCCGTATGCAAAAGTCCATTGCTTCGGACTACGACGTGGTTGAGCAAAGGGTTCAAAGATTACTGCTTGCGCAGAAGCCCATGAGTAACGTCGACCTGGGATTCCTAAACCTCATCCCTGCGAAATATGAGCACCTGTCAACAGCCAAGACGGACCGCATTGCCCAACTGAGCTCCCATAGAGCCTTGATGGAGCTCCGAGAGACGCAAAAGGCTCGGGCCCAGCAGGCGTACGTGAATCTAGACCCAGCTACTGTTCAATCGAACATTGGCTATCTTGAAAGCGCGGCACGCTGGGGTCGCTTCGAGGAGTTGCAACATTGCGTGTACCTAAACGCCCTGCGTCGACAGCAAAGACCCATCTACGGCAAGAACTTAGTGGAGCTTCTCACCATTGGCACCGATAAGAGACCCTACAAGCCAAGACCAAAGCTGCCTCGACAGATCATGGCTTGGTTTGAGGAGGAGTCGACGGTCATTCAATCTCTGATCCCCACCATCGATCAACGCGCCGACAGTTACAAGACTATCATTGAGAAGTTCTCGTGCGCGACTCCGGCGGTGGTGACTCGTGACTTGGAGCAATTCGTGCTCGGTCGCAGGGGAGTCGAGGCGTTTACTGACGAGGACCTCAAACTGTCGGCGCCCGTCCGTTGGGCTCCTTTCCTGCCAAAAGCCTCTCCACACGATCCCTGGCACGAAGCTCGGATGCGACTGAGCATTCAGTTCCCCGACAAACGGCTTTTGCAATACGACTGTGGAAAGCTTCAAATTCTGGACAAGCTGCTGCGGAAGCTGCAAGCGGGCGGCCACCGCGCCCTCATTTTTACGCAGATGACCAAGGTCCTCGACGTCTTAGAACGATTTCTGAACATCCACGGACATAAGTACCTTCGTTTGGACGGTGCTACGAAGGTGGAGCAGCGCCAGATCCTAACTGATCGTTTCAACCACGATCCACGGATCCTTTGCTTCATTCTGTCGACGCGTTCTGGTGGCCTTGGAATCAACCTCACTGGTGCTGACACGGTTATCTTTTACGACCAGGACTGGAACCCGGCGATGGACAAGCAGTGTCAGGATCGATGCCATCGTATCGGACAGACTCGCGACGTGCACATCTACCGCCTCATTAGCGAACACACCATCGAGGCCAACATTCTGCGGAAAGCATCGCAGAAACAGATGCTGGATGATGTGGTGATCCAGGAAGGCGAATTCACGACGGATCACTTCAACAAGATCTCCGTCCAGGACGTCCTGGGCGACAAGGTGGATTCTACAAGCCAGGGAGTCGACGCAGCAGATGCAGCTCTGGATCGAGTGCTAGGTGGCCCCAGCAGCAATTCTGATCGGACGGTCGGGCGCGTACTGGAACAGGCCGAGGATCGCGAGGATGTCGCAGCTGCGCGTGTGGCGGAGAAGGAGATCCAAGCCGACGAGGAGGACTTCACGGAGAAGCCCAGCAACAATGCCTCCGGCACTTCGACAACCCGACAAGGAACCCCAGCCACCAAATCGGTACTGGATGGAGGCCTGCTAGATGATGCTGATGGGACGCCTATGGGGCAAGAAACGGAGTACAACGCATGGGGCGATCGAATGCAAAACATCGATGAGTACATGCTCCGTATCATGGCAGAGCAACTCAAGGGGACCAAGCTGGAGTTACCGAAAGACAAGAAAAAGGGGAAGAAGAAGGGCAAAGACACCCGCAAGAGATGAATGACGGCTACCTCAGGGGGCCACTGTATACAAGATAAACCATGGTCACGGTTCTGTGGCAACTCTGGCGATATATGTATAGTAACACTGGGACAGGCAAGGCTCAGCTCAGCCCAAGCGAAAAAGAAAAGAGGCATGATAGAACAGGAGGTGTACCGGATAATGGTTTTGTTAGAAGCGCATTGGGTTACGACAGAGGGACGCGAGATGCAAGTCAATGTTTGTCAATTGATATACATAAACTACTTATAGCTTACAACGTGGTTTCCAGCCACATTTTCGCAACTTGACCCCTGGGGTCAGGGGCAGGCGTGTGTAAGAATGAGCAGGAGAAGATATTCTCCCACCGTTATCCTGAAAAAGGGCCTCTGCGACAGCGGGAGCGGTTTGAAGTGAAGAAGGTTGTTAACCTTGTGTGGGCTGTGAATCCCATGGTTGTAAGTGATACGGAAGGAAAGGATATAGGGAACGATTGATAACGATAGTCGCAGGAAAGTGTTTCGAGCGATTCGAGAGTCGAGAATTGGAGAGGAAGTCCCCTGATGGAAGCAAAGGTCAGCATGGCTACCGACAAAAGGGGAAGGAGTGGACATACTTATTCGAGAGCATCGACGATGGCACGAGCAGCGGTTCTCATGGCGGCGACATCACGCTTGGCCTTCCAGCAAGGCTGGCCGGGATAGATGCACCAGGGCTGAGCGTCGCGCTTGGAGACGTCGGCGTGGCCCACGACATCGAGGACGGCTTCGGCGGCGCGCTTGGCCTTCCAACACGGCTGGCCCTTGTACATGCACCAGCGCTTGTCGGCGGCGACGGCTTCGGCCTCGGCCTCGGCGTCGCGCTTCTTCCAGCAGGGCTGGCCCTTGTACCGGCACCAGGGCGAGGCATCGCGCTTCTCCTTGGCGTCAGCGTCGGCGTTGGCGTCGGCGTCGGCGTCGTCGTTGCCACTGTCGGGGTGGAACTGCTGGTCGAGCCCGAGTTCGTTGTAGAACTGCGCCGGGTTCCAGTACGAGCCGGCCGCGAAGCCCGCGAGCTCGTCGACGTCGCGCTTGATCTTGAAGGCGGCGCCGCCGGGGAAGTTGCTGCGCTCGGCGTCGGCGTCGCGGGCGGCGAGACCGCCGGAGCTGGTGATGGCGTCCTTGAAGGCCTCGGCGGCGCGCTTGGCCTTCCAGCACGGCTGGCCCTTGTACATGCACCACGGCTGGGCCTCGGCTTCAGCATCACGCTTGGCCTTCCAGCATGGCTGGCCCTTGTACATGCACCATGGCTCGGGGGCGGCTTCGGCGGCGGGAGCGGCGAGGACGCCGGTGGCCAGGACGGAGAAGAGGGCGGCGAGAGTGAACTTCATGCTGGGCTTTTCTCTTGGTGGTTTGAAATGGGAAAAAAGGGGGAGAGGGAAGTGAGGGAGTGGGAGCACTCGTTGGGAGTTGAGACTGTGGGATCTTGTCTGAAGGTGAGGGTGAGGTTGTAACTTGATATCCTTCTTGTGATGATGGAACGAGCCTGGAGAAGGAAAGACGAGATGGAAGAGGAGAGATGGGTTGCGATTTATAGAAGAAAGGAGAGGAAGAGGCAGAGGGAGAGAGAATCCTCAATAACCATTGACCACAAGTTGTCGCTGTCCAAGAAGCCTGTTTAGGTCCGCCAGTCATCTGGGTTGCGAAGCCATCTATTCAGTCTATTGAAGCCAGCGGCGTCAATAACGCAACGCCGGCGCAGCAGACAACCCCCCCGTCAAAGCCAGAAAACCCGCACGAGGCCATCAGCGCAGCAACCACCCTGTGAGAAGTGATGAAAGGAAAGACGGCTGAGCACCAGTGAGTCGGGTTAGCGCTCGACGGCAAAGGTGGTGAGGTTAGGTTAGGTCTCTCTTAGTCCATCAGCGCGGCTTATTGACGATGCGCGGAGGTGTAGTAGTTAGGTAACCCATGAAAGAGCAGAGACATTCCAGACAAAACGGGCGTTTGGCTGAACAACACGTTCGTGAGAAAGTGGGTCGAGGAGAGTTGCGTGGTTGGATGGGCTGGGCTTATTGACGACTCGATTGAGACCCACGAAGCTCTATTGACACCCGAAAGGGGAAATGGGGGACCGCCACAACCGTTTAGCAACGACGGGAACAGCTCAGCTGAAACGCATGTGACGCGGGTGAAAGCAAGAAGCTCGGTGCAAGGCTGCAGCTAAAGGGGAATAGCTAGCTAATAGAGTTGTTTCTGAGTTTCGGGCAAGCTGTCCACGCCGTTGATGGGCCTGCCACGGTCCTAGCCGGAGCCAGGAGTTTCCATATCTGGTCGCAACGGCTTCTTGGCAACTTTAATTCTGGTGGACCACGTCAAGGAAAAAGCATGTCTGAACGTCGGTCGTCGAGTGTGTGTCTGCCTCATCGACGTGGTTGTCTCCTCCCTGCCGCCCCGTGGACTAGTCAGCACGAACCAGTGCTATTGACCGCATACAGCCTCACCGGCTCAATAGCAGAAAAAGAAAAAGAAAAGAGACCTGGCTTAGAGACATGGCTTACGAGGAGGGGAATAGGGGCGCTTAGGTAGATCGCGGAGGTGGTTCCGGGTTGCAGGACTCCACTTGGTGAGTCGACTCTCAGGGGAGAGTGAGTGAGAAGCAGGACATGGGAAAAGAAACTTGGGCTGTCACAGTTCAGATTACATGGCGGCGCGGGTGATGGACTTGGTCAGGACGCTATACTCAGAGAAATGCAAGAGTCTTTGATGCATGTTCGATGGCCGCCACCACCACCGACTCAATAAGAAACTATCGACACCGCTTGACTTAGTGCTGGGTACGAGGAAAAGCAAAAGGGGCATGGACGCGAGTGATGGTGGTCTCGATGAGTTTCTTTGAGTTGTCTGTTCTGACTACCTTAGGTAGAGTTGCCATCAGGTGCCTTGAATCACGGACACCTCACACTTCAGGCGTCCAAGGAGTCACATGTCTCCCCGTCACTTCCTCGGATCCCAGTCCCGGTCAATCTCGTCCAGCAACCCCGCGATGCCCAGCTTCTCCTCCCCCAGAATGTCCTCCAGGCCGATGATCTTGAAGCTCGCCGCGTTGCTCGTTGTCCCGTTCGGCAGCTGGTTGGCGTCGTCGTGCACCACCACCAGCCCGTACGGGAAGTCGTCGTTCAGCGCCACGCCCACGGCCGCCAGCCCGTCCGTGTTGCTCACCGCGTCGATGGCGCCGTCCGCCGTCGCCGTCACCGTAAAGGTCGTCACGTACTCGTGCGGCGCGCCCCGGCGGTAGACGTTGTATGCGCTGACGCCCTGGCAGGAGACCACGATGAAGCCCTGGTCGGGCTTGGGGCCCAAGACCAGAGTCACGCCCTCGACGTCGCCGTACAGGTGGCCGTCGCCGATTTCCGCCACCAGGATGCCCTCGTTGTCCGAGTCCGGCTCTGCGCCGTATCTCCAGAGCGCACGCGGCTCCTCGCCGATGAAGATCCACCCGTTCTCCTCGTCGGTGACACATCCCTCGACCTGTCCGCCGCTTCCTCCGGTAAAGTCCCTCACCAGGGTAGTCTGCAGCTCTCCGTCGGAAGTGGACGTCAGCTCGTACTGAAGATACCGCGCCGACTTCTCATTGACGAAGAGATACTGCTTTCCGCTATCCGGCGAGCGGTACGTGCATGAGCCGTAGACGCCAAAGTCTTCCACGACAGGCTGGCTTCCACCAGAGATGTTGACCAAGGTGCCGTTCGACAGCATCTCAAAGAGACTACACTCGTTAGTAATGATATCTTCATCCTGAGACCGGCAGTACTAACCAGAGAGTGTCATCCTCTCGACAAGCAGCAAACGCCAAGTCAACAGTGCGACCCCCTGCCTCAAAGCCGTAAATGATGTCGACGTTGTTAGGCTCGCCCGCAGCGAACTCCTGGACCAAGTTCCCAGCCAGATCAAACACACCAAGACCCGCAGCGTCTCCAGACTTCATCGTCGCAACTATACGCGAGTCCTCACGAGACACAGGCGAGATCCAGATAGCAGGATCGTCACCGTCGCCAGGTCTCGCCTCGGTCTCGTACGTCGGCTCAACCAGCAGAAACGAGCAGTGTAGACCACCCCATCCCGCTTTGCATTTGCACACGTTCGGCCCAGTGCACTTCCCGCGCCCGGAGCAGTCGTCGGTGCAGGTGTACTTGGTGCACTGCTTTCCAGCGAATCCCGCGAAACAGTCGCACTTCTGTGACTTGTCTTTGAGGCAGAAGCCGCTCTCGGAGCAGGTAGAGCAGATGGGGTCTTTCTTGGAGTTTTCCTTTTCCTTGGCGGGATTGTACGCCGTGTTCGCTTTAATGCCAACCTCGCTGAGGACGTTCTCAAGCGAGGTGATGCCGAAGCCGTTGGCCTCGTCCGACTCGATCGCATAGGTCAAAAGGCCATCGGGATACTTGGAAGTAGACGCCTGGTAAATGTTGAGGCCCTGCACCTCGATGCCTTCCAGCCCTGTCAGGGTTAGAGTGGCCTGGAGCTTGAAGGCTTTGTCGTAAATAGCAATATTGTCCTCCTGGGCAACAAAGAGGTAGTCGGCGCCCTCCTTGCGGGAAACGTAGACGGCCACACCGGTCACGTCGTCCTCGGCCTCGCCAAACTTGGTGATCTCAGGTGCCTCGGTGCTCTCCTTCAGGGAGAACTGGTACAAATCCTTGTCGTCGTCCACAGCCAGGTACATGCGCGACTGCGAGCGTGAAACGGCGCAGCCCGAGACCTCAAATGCCGTGTCAAAAGTTTGGATCTACGTCGTCAGCAATTGCATCGCTCCAGAGAAACCAGGTGCTCACCTCGAGTATCTCTACCGATTTCTTCGTCTCGCGCACAAGAAGCTGCACAGCCTGGTTCTTCCCAAAGAGGTACAGATAATCATTGCCCGTCGGGCTCTTCCACGCACACAGCGCAGACCAGTCCCCGAGCACTTTGAAGTCAGCGTCCTTAACGTGCTTCAGCTTCGGAGCTTCGAAGAGCCGAATGACAGAGTCCGGCTGGGCGATGGTGGCGACGAGGTCCCTGCTTCCCACGCCATACACCGTGGTGACGAGCTTGGTGCGCCCCGTCACTCGCGAGGACACCTCCGCGAGTGAAGCCGAGTTGAGGCTGTAGGCGTGAATGCCGCCCGTGTCCGGGTCTCCGTCGTTTCCAATCAGCAGGGGCGCCTTGTCGGCGTAGTAAACAGTCGTCCAGTCGGATTCGACTTCAGCCGTGACGGCCGTGACATTGACGTCCAGCTCGATCGCCGCCGTGACGAACCAGGCCTGCAAGCCAACTGCCAACAGGGTAACAAGACCGGAAGCCACCATGATCGCAACACAGAATATCCGAGGCTGGAAGAAGGAGTTGGTTGAGGGTTCCAGGGCCTCGTCCCTCGGGGGCTTCGGCGCGTTATAAGCCATCCTCGCAACACCACGTGTATCTACACCTCGGCCACTATAGCTCGAACAAACCATACCATACCATGCCGGAGATTGTCGATGACGCGCCGCTTGTCCTGCGCTGCTCCGGGGCTGGATTCGGACCTTTGTGTGTCAGTGTTGCAACGACTCGTGGGGGCAGAAGACGTTTCTATTGGGCTGCAAGGGTTCGCATAGTTACTATAGTACATGGCCGCGGCTGTTAAGGCATTGGCGGCCCTTTCGTTTCTCCGCTTTAATGCTGGTCGCTTGCACGGCTCGGTGTTCGCATTGGGGAACTCGTTAAAACGTGCCCCCCCAACTAGTCTGGCCAGGTACGGTGCGTGAGGAGAGGAATTACCAAGTCTAAAAAAGGACCTGAACCGATCTCATCTTTTTTTTCGAATGGGGTCATATACGCAGTCCACTAATATACTACGTATGATATATCTCTCACTGAACTGACACCTTGATGGCACGTCAAAAGGAACAAGTTCTTGTATCATTCAATTTGCCTGGACTCTTATCTCTATGGTACATCTACAAAGTCTTCGCTAATCCCGAATCCCAATTTCCTGTCTTTGTATCGCTTGACAACCCAAAGTAAACCCGTCTCTTCCCAAACGCCAGTCTTCTCTAGCTGTTCATCATGACATCCGACCCAGCGCACTCAAGCCAATCTCCGGTCAAGCCACATCCCAGCCTAGTTCTGCGGACCCAGTCTCATAGCATTTGCCAGTCTATGTCTTGCGCTCTCTCTCCGCGAATCCCGACCGGGGCTGTGCGAGTACGAGTCTGTTCGTCCGGCGTTCTCGTAGTACGCCTCCGCATCACCTAGGCCTACCTTCTGAGGTCGGGGCGGCGGTGGAGGAGGTTGATGTGGCTGCTGGGGCTGCTGGGGAGGGCCAGGGTAAACCGGTTCCCAATCTCTGGAATCCTGGCGTTGGTTGGTATCCTGTCGGCCGACTTCCTGCCGGCTGGCTTCCTGTCGGTAGGGGTTGTTCTGGTAGGCATCCTGGGGGGTCACTGGTGTGCGACTGGGGCGCTCCTCGCGGGCATCGCGAACAGGCCGTCGAACCGATTCGTGAGGTCGAGGGGGCTGCTGGGTTTGCTGGGTTTGCACCGGCGGCGGCGCGGTAGACTGCCGACGGTTAGGCTGCTCCTCGTCGTCCGTGGCAGTGTCCTCGTCCGGCTCGTCGTCGTAGACCCTCAATTCGCTTCGCATTGCGAGACTAGCACAGATGCTTCTAGCCTCCTCGATAGCCTTCTTCTGAACCTGAAGTGTCTTGCGGCGGTCGCGGGTCTCCTTGTTCTCGGCGGCAATGGCCTCAATAGTAGCGTCACGCATCCGCAAAATCTCAATGGGGTTGAATAGTCGGAGCATTCCCAAGAGAAGATGACGCTCAACAACCTGTGTAATGACGTTGCGGGTGAAGACGCGTGCCGTGAGATCGTAGTAGATGAGCATCTTCTCCGTAACCTCCTCCGCCTCGCTGTATCCACCATTCTCCATCGATGCGGCGCGCCACTTCTTCAGGCGTTCCTCATACTCGGGATCGAAGGGCTGGACCTCAAGCTCCATATCGTCGGTCAGACGGCTAAGCTCCTTGTCGGCATTCTCCACCAGGTTGTTCATCTGAACCTCAAGGAAGTGCATGCGGAGCGGATCGCGCATGCGCATCGGCCATACATGATCAATGACATCCGCTAGAAATTCGTGGCAAATAACGGCGAGGTTATCTTTATGCTCTCGTGCCAGTACAGGCCAATTGCGAGAGTAGTCGGAGAACAGGATGAAGACAGCTCTGGGATTCGAATCAAGAGGAAGTTCATTGCCTCTAATCTGTCGGAGCAGCGGTTCCACCTCCAACTCTGCAAACTCCTTCTTGGAACGGTCTCCCACGAGGCCCGCAGCAGGAAGGTTGCCTGCAGAAGTCCCATCGGGAGGGGCGTTCTCCTGGAAAGTAACCCTACGGCCATGCTGACGGAATCGCCGAACAAACCGATCAGTCTCCTCACGCACGCGGGCACGGAGTTTCTGGGAGGGTGTTCCCTTTGGGTTAAACTGTCTGGCGAAGAAGTTGTCTCCAAAGGGGTTCTTGTAGTTTCCGTGAACGGCGGGGGTGACGAGGTTGCTGGAAGCCGTGAACAGCTCACCCATCTCGAACCTCATCTCCTCGACAGTATCTTTTCCAGCGCCCATGGCCTTGAGCTGGGCTTCGCAGCCGTCCAGGGCCTCTTGGATCTGCCGCCGCAGGGTCTTGACATGCTTTCCAATGTGTCGCTGAAGCTGAGTGCTGAGCTTCTGTCGGAGAGCTGCGATTCCCCACATCTGGGGTGGCAGATGAGCCCATTTGCCTCGAGTGAAGAACTCGGCTTCTTTTCGTGCTCGATCCTCGGCTGACAACATGCGCTCGCCGGGTCCGGGGTTCAGCAAGACGTACCAGCCGAGCTTGAAGTTGTTTTCTTTGTCCTTGTTGGTAACGAGTTCAATAAACTTCTCTTCGAGGCCGATGCGCTCTGTCATGTCGGGCTTTGTCAGGACACCGATGGTGCGGGATCCAGTAGGGTCGAAGTGTCGGGCCTTTGTGAGAATAGGCGCCTGGACATAATCGTTGTTGCCTCCGATGACTGCCAGGATGATGGTTCGGGAACTCTTCATGTATCGCTCGGAGAGAACCTCGATGGTCTGGATGTCGGACTCGGACTGGTCGCGGTTGGCCACACGAACCAAGCCGGGAAGATCGACAAGAGTCAATAGCGGCATATCAGGACCACTCTTCTCAACGACGAGGATATCTCGAGCAGCGAACCGACCGGGGATGCTTCGCGGGGCGATGAGTTCGGTGGCATCGCGCATCATGGTTTCGAACGGGGTGTCGCCCGAGACATCGCCGCCATATTGCAGCAGACGGCTCTGCTCGTTGAAGGGGCGTGACTTGTCGGGGATGATGGAAACCTTCAGCTTGGTTTCTTTAGCTCTTCTCAGGCGAATCTCGGTTGCGAAGCGGGTGCAGGCGCCGGCATCGCGGGGGAACGGGGTGCCGGTGAGGGCTTCGAGGACGGAGCTCTTTCCGGCGGACTGGTCGCCAACGACGACGATCTGGGGGAGCTTGATGTTGTCGAGCTGGGCGAACTGGAGCTTGTCGACGAGGTCCAGGAGGCCGCGCTGCTCGTTGGCAAGGCCCTGGGTGTCCAGGGAGGACTCGAGTGAACGGGGCATTTCGCGCCTGTTCTGAGGGTCAGCGGCAGCTTGGGAGTGATCTGGCGGGACGACGAACAGAGAGCCCATGCTATCGCGGCGGATTTGCGGGGTGTAAGGTGGTGAGATGACGAGAAGTTGTTATGAAAGCTGGAAGAGGAGCGGCCGTCGTTGGCACCTCAGGCTTTATACTGTACGTACACAATGACGTGTGGGCCATTTGCCAAGCTGCCGGTATCTGGTTGCCTCTTTCCATGAGTGTGCTAAGGTACCACGCTAAGCAGGGTCTCATACTAGCCTATTTAAGCAGTACAAAGAAGCAAAGGTTAGGGATAGCGGTTAGGGCTAGTTAGGGCTACTTAGGGTAGGATGGCGTAAGGAATAGCGTTATAGATAGTATTATGATACGGAATGTATTCTTAAATAATTTTATAGGGTTATATTATGGTTGTGGTGGATTTATTTAGTTGGGTTGTAGATGTATCTTTTGGTGGTGCTCTTAAGGCTCCTTCCTTTCCATTGCGTGGCCCGGGCGCATTGGGCTGCAGCAGCGCAGCTTTGTAGTGGCGACTCCCCTGTCGCTTGGCGTCATTCGTCTGTGCTGCGCCACATAAATGAAGAAGCCCAGAGAACTATCGTGGCTGTGCAGTCGGTTGCTGCCGTTCGTCCCTTCTTTCTTTCACCAAAAGGCATGTGGCAAATATCGAAGATTTTGCGTCTAGAGCCATCTCCTCAACAAATTCAGCTTGAGGAAGAAACGCCACACTGTTTCCATGGATGCCATTTGAACTCGTGCATGCTGGCGTTACGCGGAACCAAGGCCCAGATCTACACAGCCACTCCGGCCGTGTCTGTGGCTTGCCCCTCACAACACTGAAAGAATCCGGCTGCCTGGAAGCAAGGAGTCTCGCATTCGCAAGCCATGGTTCGCCCTTCGCGACAAGTGATTCGGCTTCGGCTTCGCCCGGATAGACCGTCCTACGTGTCACATTCATCAGCGAACGCGTAACTTTTGAGGCGATACCTTGTTCCTAGTGCCTGTGGCTTGTGAAGACAACGAACTCCAGTGGCAAATTCACAAATCCAGCTCCCCCAAGTTTGGAATGTGCCAACACATGCATGAACGGCAACTTTCAGGCTAATGATAACTTACTATATAGTAGTCTTCTTTCTTATCTCTTATCTCAAGATGAAACCCCCCATCTGCATTTTGCTCTAAGAGCAGTCCTAAGCAAGTTATAGAGCACCAACAGAATGGTCCAGGGTAGCGTCAAGGCCAGAGTCGAGATATCGTGGTCTCAAGTTACGTCCACATAGGTCCTCACGTTTGAACTCGGCGGGTATAAGTATTATCAGACACATGAACAACTTACCCTGCCAAACTGTGACCTGCGTGCAGCAATACTGAGGAATAATGTTAGGATAGGGATAGGAATAGCTTACCTAGCTCGGGGATGTCTTCGTGTAGAGGTATTCAGCCTTATTCGGCAAGTGGAGCCGATCTCAAACTGGCTTTACTGAGATTTGAACGCCCGCAGAATGCTCACACGTCAATCCTCCGTCTTGAAGAAGCGTAAAAAGAATCATCACAGTCAAGTTGCAAAGACTGATCATACGTATCAGGTGTGGCTCTACTGGCCCGTATATACATTCAGTTGACAAAATTCGCCAACGCCTTAATATGCAAAAACATCGTGAAACCTCTCGTAACTAACATCGGGCTTTAGGGGCCTTGTCCTTCTGTTTGCGAACCACTACTACGCCTCCTGTTCATTGATAGACTGCAACCGTGGCTGCAGCGCCTCGAGATTGGACTTGCCCTCCTCATCGGGGTATGCTTGAAAGACTTCCCTTCTCATTACTCTCCTTGGGGCCCGCCTGCCGGTGAACAGCTCGAACTGCGCGAAGCCCTGTTCAGGCAGTAGATCAAGGCCGTCCATGGCTACCCAGCCTCGTGCCGACTCGTTTCTGACTTGTGCGAGCAACGGCGTGTGCAAGGTCTTGTATGCCAACTCAATCACAACGCCTCCTGTCCGGCTGCCAAGCCATGGTTCTGGAACCGTAAAATCGGGAGCCGGGACATCACCCATACGGTGTGTCGGTATACATGAAACAATGACAGTAGGCAATCGGAACTCCTCGGGCCACGCATCGTCTAGTGATCGGATAACATGGAATCGTGTAGTCTCAGCTCTGGCGCTGAGCAACTTGAAGTCTTTCTTTTGGAGAAGCTGAGTAAAGTGAGTCACTAGCTTTTCCGCATTTTCAAGAGTGCGGTTGTAGATAACCACGTTGTTGATGCCGATCTGGAGCATAGCATAGACTGTAGCACGCGCCATACCTCCAGCACCGATGACCAGTCCGCAGGTGCTTGATACCACAGCGTTGGCGGGAGAGAGGCCCCGACGGATGCAAGCTCTGATGCCGACCCAGTCCGTGTTTTCTCCGTACAGAGCTTTGATGGGACCGGCCCTGTTGGTTCCATAGAAGAAGCCCGCTCCCATCGGAACTGAGCCGTCGGGGTTGAGGTGGCGAATCGGAATTAGGGTGTTCACAGCCCCGATTGCTCGAGCATGACTGCTTAGAGTGTGCGTCAGAGTTATGACCTCAACTTTGAACGGGAGGCCAACTGAGGCGCCTCCAAAGTTGGGATCTTCGAGGAGGTGTCTGATACCACGAAGAGAGGATGACGAGAAGGGTTGGTAGCGATGTGGAATGCCGCACGCATTTAGCGCAGATGTATGCATTGCTGGGGACAAGCTGTAGTCAACGTTGGCGCCAAAAACGTAGAGTTTCATTTCGTCATATATGAAAGACGAGAAGAGTGCCTTGGTCGCTCCAAGCGCAGTGACACAAGGCATGATTGGTGGCTTCGCGTTCACCCTTGCGAGGGATTCCGGACGGACTACCGTCATGATGTGATTGAAGGATGCTGAATTTTTGCCGAGCGGGCCAGAGTTATAACAGATCAATGGTATTTTAGGCCCTTCCATGGCGGCCACGGCGCACCTCAGGTGTGTGATGCTGAAGTTGTCTTCGATGCACGTCGCCGGACGGATAAGCCGAGCAAGGTGACAACCCAGTCGGTTGGCCTTGGAGTACCAGGAAACCCAAGCTGACGATTCCCAGGGCGGAGGATCTGTGACGATGAAACAGTTTCCAATGATCTTGGTTCTTTTTCGAGCGGTTAAGATCCGAGAAATGTGAGGATTGTCTAGCCTCAGGTCAACCGTCATCATTTCTGGAGCCAGTCGAACGGCGTGGTGAATGAGATCGAGATATACTCGAACGCCTTCCTCACTAGCCATATGAGGAAGAAAGATGTGAAGGATAATGGGAAGGATTGTGCTTCTCCTCACCCTCCCAATACCCCTTGTTATGTCGCCTGCCAGCTTGGCGCTGAGGTCGCCTGTTGTACTGGTCGAGTCTGGTTGTGCTTCCAAGTGCTCAGCTAGGTCGTGCACCACGATTTGAATAACATCTGCACCGGTCACATGGTCTTCGATGTCGATGCTCTCATTCAAGACATCGGATAGTGGAATCGACATGGCGTAAGTGAACTGGCGCTCCTCGGTTGGAATCCTCGCTAGAGGGAAGGCAGACTCGATAAAGGGGATCGTCCCCGTCGGGTAGATCAATGATAAGAACTTGAGGAAGTGTCTCTCGACATACTTCAACGACAGGTACGGAGTCGGAGTTCTTTGCATCAACGACAGTCTGGAGGTGGAGTGGTCTGGCAGCTTGGCGGGCTTCTCTGAGCCGTTGAAGAACTCGAAGTTGGTGCAAGTCCTGAAAATGGCACAGCTGACGTTGAGAAGGTTCCATATCTTGCCTGAGTCGTTGATCCGGAGGTGCTGCTGAATTGCATCTGCATCGCGCACAATATGGATAACGGGATTGGTGGCGGCGAATTCACGAAGCAGACTCTGGACACGATTCTCCATCCAGGAACAAACAAGAATGCAACCAACACGGTGGCGGTCAAGAGCAGTTTGGAGGACCTTGGCTTGCTGCTTGTAGCACTCAGCTGAGCCGTGCTTGGCCTTGTAGCCAGCACTGGAGAAGCCGGAGGCGCGTTGGAAGGCGGTCTCTAAGTCGATGACCTTTCGATTCATGGCCTGGGACGCCATGATCGCGAGCGTGGACTTTCCAGCACCTCGAATACCGGCGAGGAGCATCGACGCATCTGAGCTAAACTCGGGGATCTCGCCGGTCAATGGGGGGAGCGTTGGGGAGGACGGTCTGGTGAGGGAATCATGAGGTTCCGTTCGCGACGCCGCGGTGGTTCCTCGTGGGGACGTTGAGATGATCTGTGACTGTGACTGGGACTGGGACTGGCTGTTGCTACTGATACTGCTGCTCCTACTGCTCATCTGGCTACGAGGCTGCGAGCGTGACTGGGAGCGGGAGTGGGAGAGCGGCGGCGGAGGAGCGCGCGCGAGGATATCCTCGTGGCCAAGCATGGCCCCGAGGGGTCTCTTGACGCCGGCCATGGATTGGACTGTTGGTTGCGTTGCTTCATCAAGCGGCGCGTCTTGGATCAGCCATGGCGACTTGAGTCGTCAGTTGTCAGTCGTCCGTTAGTGTCTGGGTGGTCTGGGCTGAGTTGTCTGGTTGCGCCTGGGTGGTGCGATTGAGGAGGAGAGAGCGAGAAGACCAGGGAATAGGCGGATGAGCGGGAGTATGGGGGAGTGTATTCCGCGCACGGAGACCTGGCCGGTGTGCTGTTCTGTACCGGGGGATGAGGCGACGCCAGAGGGTTGGTCAACTGGGTTGCAAAGAGCGGGAAGCAAAAGCATCGCGGCGCCCCAAGTTTGAGTTACTGTCTCCCCCACCACAGCGCCGGGTGGAGTAATTCCGGGGACCCCGCCCGGGTTTTCAGGCGGCAATTGGCCGGGAAAGCGTTCATCCGCTCCACACCCAGGAATAAGCACCCCACCATTGGCTGTCGGCACAGTGGCACGCCAGCTCTCCATCTCATCTCCCCATCTTGGCGTCCCAGGCCTTCGATATCCCCAGGACCCCAGATTCCCCCCGCATTACGACTCCGCGGCCTCGCTCTTTTCCCGTTGTCTTCTGCTGCCGCTGTGAGATGGCGCGAGCATCGTACGAGCACTCGATCTGTGGCTTACTGCTCTCGTCCGCCATGCCACTGCGTGCCTTGTGGCACTGGTAGGTAGCTCCTTGACGACGACGACACGGTCCGCCACGCCCAAAGGATGCCGCCCAGGAAACGCGAGGGCAATGATGCGGACTCCTCCACTGCCCCAGTGGCTTCGGCGCCGGCCAAACGACAGCGAGTCTCCCTTGCTTGCGACTCCTGCCGCACCGCCAGGGAGAAGTGCGATGGCAACCGTCCTCACTGCGGAACCTGCGCTGCCCAGAACCGGCCATGTTCATACACCCCTGCATCGCGCAAGAGAGGTGTGCAGACGGGCTACCTGCGCACGATAGAGCTCTCCCTCGCCTGGCTGTTTGAGCAGGTCCCCGCCTGTGAAGGAGCTTTGCATCAACTTCTCACTCAGAATGACGGTGCTGAAGGTGCCCGCATTCTGGCAACCAAGGATAAGGCCGGTCATCGACTCTATCGGAGGTGGAGCAAGAGCCGCGTCCACAAAGACATTGGGAGACTTCTGTCTGACGAGAAGACGCCTCGGACCGACACATCCGCAGAAGATTCCGAGACGGAAGAGGGCATCAGTCCGCCAAACCCTTTCCTTTTCGACGCCAAGCTATCTCCCGACTTTTCCACTCAAGGAACAGCTGCTTTACATGGGAACCTACCCGCCAGTTCATATCCTATGCACTATCCGGAAACCTCACCGGGGTCTGCAAGACTGATACTACCCTCCGACTGGGAGCGCCTCGTCGACATATACTTTACATACACTCACTGCTGGTTTCCGATAATTGAGCGGGATTCCATCATCAGCACCGCCATGAGATATCCACCCGAAGGCCTTCACTTTGACCCGAACTACTCATCCGCCCTCCACGCTCAGTTGTGGGCAGTGTTGGCCATTTCAGCATTCCAAGACGCGGCCTCTTCCCGACGCCCGCACGATGGAACCTTCTCTCCGACTAAGATTTACTCTATCGCCCGCCGTCTTATTCCCCACGAGGACGGCAACTTCGAAACCCCTCATATTTGTGCTCTTCTTCTCCAATCCCTGGTTCTACTGGGCCAGAGGAAAAACATGGCAGCGTGGTTACTGGCCGGGAAGGCCTCGCGCCTCGCTCTAAGCAGTCGATCTGCCAACACACATATGTTCCCGGTCAGACAGGGCAGCGAGGTGTCTGTTAGTGATCCCGAAACTCGAGTAATAGCCGCCGCGTTCATGTTGGATACACTGTCATCATTGTGTCTTGGTCGCCCCGAAGTGACGATGGGGATGCGCTCAAGCCTGCCCTCTGACACCTTGGTTGGTCTCGTAGACCCCGATGAAACCTGGGCTCCTGTTCCTGGACTTGGTCCGACGTCGGGCGGAAGGGCGGCATCGTCGCAGACTCCTGCACAGCCGCTGCCCACTTTCCGACAGTTGTACGCTTTCTCCAAGCTCTGGGCTTCCAGCGTGGACGCTAGACTGCATGATGGTCTCACTCACCGAAGGATTACCCCTGAGGACTTGGTGAAGAGCTTGGATGCCCGATTTTCCTTTTGTAATTCGCTCATCTTCGGCGGCTCGACACCAAGCGTTCCATCGGCCTTTCTGCTGCAGGCCATGTTCTTGACGGTCACGTTGGATTTGGTGCCGGGACACAGGCCATCCCTTTTTTCGAATCTGTTGGAAGTTGTCGAATCATGTTTAGAAAGCTTTGGCGCTCCGGGCACGCCTGCTCTCATGATTACACTGATGGAGATTGTGAACCGGCATGGGCATAGCGAACGGATGCACGAGCACGACAAGTCTAGATGGGAAACGGCAATGGAAACCCTTCAAGGTGTATGGAAACCCGACGCGTCAACGATGGAGGGCGCCGGAAGACTTCAAAACGCGGCTGCCAGGGTGGAGACGGTCGCTCACCGGACAGTCGGCCCTCCCTTCTTGGATGAGCTATCAACCGCGACCTACCACACAACACACAGACCATCGAGCACTTCAGGGGAAACAGACACTCGAGAGCTTACCCGGCTACCGCAACACCAAAAAGAGCAGCCTCTACTATCGTACGAGCGGCACAGATATGCAACCAACTCAGAGGCAAGTCCTGGAACATCACAGTCGCTGTATGCAGTGACGCCGAACCTGACGTTCCAATCGCCTCCCTTGAGCGGAGGCCATACCATACCCATATTTCAAAATCCAGGCATTCCAGGCCAGCTGATGGATTACGACGCGATCCTGGAAGAACTTGGATCCATCGACTGCGCGGACAGCATAGACGTGGATCCGCAGTTCATGACTAACTTGGGATTCGCGCCAGGCTGCGACTTGGGCGAGATGTTTCAAGGCGATTTTGGTACATGAGATAAATTCAAATCAAGTAATTCGCAATGCCTCGGGGGCTGACTGGCTGGCCGTGTGTGTGTATCATCTATGTGACAAACAGGCTTGGCTAACAGGTTGGCTAACTCGGGACAGTATCTGAGTGAATGGGGTATCGTACATGAGGATTGATCCATGGGGGTCCATGGGACACGGGGTTTACGGGTTTACACTGCATACGGGGTCCAGGTATGATGCCTCCATGATGTCGATGAGGGTTGAAAGTAACGTGGGAGAGACAGATGGGGACAAGGATGATGGGGACGGTGAGGGCATGGGGACCATGAGGGCAGCATGTTGCATGGATCGTCCCCATCTCCTCCACACGTCCGTGGCCGAGGCGAGCGGAGAAGCTGTCGACTTGTCGAGAACTCCAATGGACGGGCTGAGGCTTCATCCCCCGCGGTAGGAGTGCAAGCCCAGCAAACTTCAGACAAGGTTGGTCCCGCAGGCCACGTCCAGATTCGATGCGGAGACCCCGTCCAGATTCGCTGCTACGTACCCTTCCTTACCCCGAGTCAGAAGGGTGGGCGGGCGGTTAAGGCTTTATCCCAACCCATGCCGCGACAAGCCTCTAGCTTGTAAGTGCGCCGGAGCGGCAGCGGAACGACGAGGCGTCTTCGTGGGCGGATGACAATATCGATCATTCTCCTTCGACGGAAACGAGTTCATCCCCCGCACCGACCCCGCAAACCCCGGATTAATCTCCAGTCCCAGAGATGGCTGTCGACGCTGGGCGAGCTGGGATGCTGGTGTATGGCGATTATACTCGGTGTGGGAGCAAGTCTCCGTACTAGCAGCTCCTGGGGCCGTTTTTTCCAGAGCAGAGGGCACAGACCATGGAAGTATGGGGCGAGCCCCGATGCGACGCTTCTAGTATAAAAGTTTGTCTCCCAGAACGCAATTCCGGGGTTCTCAGAGTTGTCGCCGCCACAACACCATCAACCACAACACCATCGATCTCTACATCTCAGAGTCAGCAACGATGGGTCTCCTTACTTTGAAAGAGGACCGGCCGACTCCGAAGGAAGTGTATAATTGGCGCGTGTACTTCTGCGCTGCCACGGCTTCGTTCGCAGCATGCACCATCGGCTATGACTCCGCCTTCATCGGCACCACCCTGGCGTTGCCGTCGTTTGTCGACGAGTTCGACTTCGCTACCATGGACCCGGACAAGCTGGCCCTGCTCAAGCAGAACATCGTCTCCGTGTACCAGGCCGGTGCCTTCTTCGGCTCGCTGTTCGCCTACTGCTCCAGTTACTTCATCGGCCGCCGCAAGTCTCTCATCCTGTTCTCTCTCGTCTTCATGGTCGGTGCCGGCATGATGCTGGGCGCCAATAAGGAGCGCGGTCTCGGTCTCATCATCGGTGGTCGTGTCCTGGCCGGCATTGGTGTTGGTGGCTGCTCCAACATGACGCCCATTTACATCTCCGAACTCGCTCCGCCCGCTGTCCGTGGTCGGCTGGTCGGTCTCTACGAACTCGGATGGCAAGCTGGCGGCCTCGTCGGTTTCTGGATAAATTACGGCATCAACAAGACTCTTGCTCCCTCGCATAGCCAGTGGCTCATTCCCTTCGCCGTCCAGCTCATCCCCGCCGGTCTGCTGCTCGTCGGTGCCTTCTTCATCCCCGAGTCCCCTCGATGGCTGTTCTCCAAGGGCAGACGTGAGCAGGGCCTCAAGATCCTCTGCTGGATGCGAAACCTGCCCGAGGACCACATCTACATTGTCGAGGAGATGAGCTACATCAACGAGGAAATTGAACGCTTCCACAACGATGTCGGTGCTGGTTTCTGGAAGCCCTTCCAGGCCCTTAAGGACCGCAAGATCCAGTGGCGATTCCTCCTCGGCTCCCTTCTCTTCCTCTTCCAGAACGGTAAGCAATTGACTCGCTCCATCCACGTCTCATTTTTAGTACACAGAACTGACCTGTCTCAGGATCCGGCATCAACGCCATCAACTACTACAGCCCTACCGTCTTCAAGAGCCTGGGCATTACCGGTACCAACACCGGCTTCCTCACCACCGGCATCTTCGGCGTTGTCAAGACGGTGCTCACCTTTGTCTGGATCATGGTTCTGATCGACCACATGGGTCGCCGCAATCTGCTCATGATCGGTGCTGCCGGCGGAGCCTTCTGCATGTACTTCATCGGCGCCTACATCAAGATCGCCGACACCGAAAGCGTTGACACCACCACCGAGGGCGCGAGCCTCACCTCCGGCGGCATTGCCGCCATCTTCTTCTTTTACCTGTGGACGGCCTTCTACACGCCCTCGTGGAACGGAACCCCCTGGGTCATCAACTCGGAGATGTTCGACCAGAACACGCGATCCCTCGGCCAGGCCAACGCGGCCGCCAGCAACTGGTTCTTCAACTTCATCGTCTCGCGCTGGACCGTCACGGCCTTTGACAAGATGGGATACGGCGTCTACATCATGTTTGCCTCGCTCATGGTGGTTTCCGTCGTCTTCGTCTTCTACTGCGTCCCCGAGACCAAGGCCATCCCCCTGGAGGCCATGGACCGCCTCTTCGAGGTCAAGCCCGTCCGCAAGGCGCACAAGCAGGTCCTCAACGAGCTCCAACTCCACGACCAGGAGTTCCGCCAGAACATCGAGGGCCTGGACCTCAAGGACGAGAAGGCGCGCGAGGAGCAGGTGGAGACCAAGGATGTGTAAAAGGTTTTTACGTGAGAGATGGGATCATGGGACAAGCGATGGGGACTGCATTCTCTGTGTGATAGATTTGAAGCTGTCCAATAACAAATAAGACCTTGTATATTACGGCACTGTCAATGCCTGTTTCTAATTACTCCTCCTCTCGTACCCATCTTCAGTGCTCGTCTGACCCACTGCGATCCCGGCCCGAAAGCAAAGTTTGCAGTGTCATCGACCCATTTGATATCGGTCTACGGTAAAATGGCTCAACCCAGCTTGATGAAATGCTGCTGGGTTGCAATTACCCTGAGATGCACAGCTTTATCCCTAAGTGCACATGAGGTGGAAAGGCTAGGCGTAGGATTACCGTTAGCCTTAGTATCTTACAGCAACTGGAGCTTTACATAAGACGAAGGACAAACACTATGACTATGTGTGTTAGGTTGGTCCTAAAGTACCCAGTTAAGCTCTCTGGAGTATTTTGTTTCCGAATCTCGTCATGTTACGCGCTTTGCGGTGACCGATGCTCGTGTAGAGTGGAGGCTGCTTGTGTCCCGCAGGATACTCCCCACCAACACTCGCCGTCATCGGAGGCTGAATGATGATGGATGGATTGTGCACGACACAAGTGGATGTTAGAATAGCAAGTAATTGGAAAGTTTTCTTTTTTAACTTGTAAACTGTGAATCTATCAAAACCGAATGAAGCCAACAACCGTTTTTTCTTTCGTAAATGTGGCCATCAATGCTCGCTTCTATCAAACACACACAGACATCGCCATCTAACCCAGAAGACATGATCATACGGTCATACCCCTAAAATAAATAAAACCGCTATGCAAAATCCCTGAAACAAAAGGCTGGTATCTACAGCTTCGACTGTTGCCGCTGGGCCACCTTCTCAGCAATGGCCAGCTGCACCTTGTCCTTGGGCAGCTCGTCGATGGCACGGCCGGTCCAGTACTTGTCCTGCTCCAGCCCCTGCCAGATCAACGCCTCGGTGCCGAGGATGACCTGCCAGTCCTTCTCCTCGGAGATGGCGCCCAGGCGCGTGAAGGGTGTCGGGTTGTAGCACATCTCCAGGATGGCGCCCTTGGCGTCCTTGTCGAGGAAGGCCTCGGTGACGGCGCGGGCGAGGATCTCCTCGGGCGTCTGCGGCTCGAAGTCGGGCACGCAGGCGACGATGGCGCCGGGGGCGTCGAGGCCGATGGCGTGCGAGACGGTCTTGACGTGCAGCAGCAAGTCGCCGTAGCCGCGGGCGACGCAGTCCTTGACGACGGCGTCGACCTCGGCCTCGTCGCGGTTGACCAGGTAGATGGCGGTGGGCTTCATCCACTTCCACAGGGCGTAGATGGCGCTGCGGGCGGCGCCGCCTCCGCCGACGACGAGGGCCGGGCGGTTGTGGAAGACGGCGTCCGGGTCGGCGACGTTCTGGTAGAAGGACTCGCGGATGCCGATGGTGTCGGTGTTGGCGCCGCAGAAGATGCGGCGGCCGTTTTCTTCGCGGAGGAAGAGCGTGTTGCAGGCGCCGACGTCGCGGCACTCCTCGGTCAGCTCATCGAGGTAGGGGAGGATGGCGACCTTGTTGGGCATAGTGACGGAGGCTCCTGAGGGGATATCAGTATTGGTTATCATACAGGCTAATTGAGGCTCTCACCGTAAAAGTCCCGGTGGCGCGCCAGTTCCATGAAGCCGGGAATGTCGGCCGAGTCCAGACGCACCTGGCCCCATCGCAGGCCGAGATCCCGGTAGATGATGTTGTGGAAAAAGGGCGACAGCGAGTTGGTCAGCTTCTTGCCGAAGAGGTAGCCGTGGCGGTCGAGGCGGGAGACTTCGTTGGAGGCGAGGGAGTCGCCTGAGGGATAGGATTGGAGAGACATGGTTGTGAGTGTGAGTGTGTGTATGAGTGTGTGTGGGAGTGAGTTGGTTGCAGTATGAGAGAGAGAGAGAGAGAAGAGAAGAGAAGAGAAAGAGTTGTGACTGAGAGTGTAACTAGAGCAATGCATGCAACAGGTCAGGTTGGTCTCTTCTCTAGTACTAATTAAATAATAAAAATCAATTCCTCCGTCGTCGTCGACATATCCACCCACTCACAACTTGCCCGAAAATCCCCAGTCATCATCCATCACCAACACAACCACGGAACAGACCAACGTTCATGCGAGATCGATCTCCCCCCGCAAAAGCAAAGACCGACACGGGCTCAAAGCCTTTTCCCCCTCGTTTCTTCCAATTCATCCGGGGGAACGCCCAAAATGCCGACGCCGACTGAGCCCCTCGGTCTTTTCTCCACACTATGCCTCCCGGGTAAAGCTTTAACCCCGGGACACGCGTTCGTCGCCACGCATGGGACAATCTCGATTTCCGGGATAAACTTGCATTCTCAACTGCATCCTGGTAGAGAGAGAGATGGTTACTTCTTTGGGCTCGATTACCTGGGGTTACTAATCCGGCACATCGTTTTCCTTGCCTCTTGTGACCCCCCAAATGATGACGGAAGACTGACCCAGTGTCGCATCTCGAAAACCGGGACTCACATGGGGGACGACTGCGGTAGGTGCTATACTTACACGGAGGCTTGACGAGGCTTGATTCGCCATGAGGCCTGTATGCACTCTCTCCGCTCGGCTGGAGCCTGATAAACAAAAGGTTGCTGCAGGTTCTGGATGACTTATCGTCTCCCGTTGGACCCGTCGACACCGTTGGGTGTGCTACGTGCTACAAGTCTTCCTATACTTCACCATCCCCCTGATAACTCCGACCAACTCATCAACTGTTTGCTATACATCTTTCAAGTTCCACCATATCCAGCACCTCCATCACATCTATCCTCGAAACCTCTCCTCTCTCATCCATCCTTACCATCTCCGTACCACATCACACAATGGCACACAAGCCCAGCATATGCACAATGTCCCTGGGACGCTGCTTCGCCGGCCACTCGCTCCCGCACAAGCTAGACATGGCGCAGAAGTACGGCTTCCAGGGAATCGAAGTCTTCTACGAAGACCTCGTGGACCTGGCCAAGTCGTTCCCCGGCGGCGACACCCCTGAGAACCAACTCGCCGCCGCCCGCACCATCCGCCAGCTCTGCGACGCCCGCAGCCTGGAAGTCATCTGTCTCCAGCCCTTCATGCACTTCGCGGGCCTCGTCGACAGGGACGAGCACCGACGGCGATTGCAGGAGTTGCAGCTGTGGTTCGAGCTCGCCCACATCCTCGGGACGGATCTCATCCTCTTCCCCAGCAGCTTCCTCTCCCCGGACCAGGTCAGCGACGACATGGACCTCATCGTCTCCGACTTCGCCGAGGCCGCCGACATGGGCCTCCAGGAGTCGCCAGTAATACGCTTCGCCATGGAGGCCCTCTGCTGGGGCACGCGCATCGACACCTGGGAAGCCAGCTGGGACGTCTCGCAGCGGGTGGACCGAGACAACTTCGGCATCTGCCTCGACAGCTACAACATCCTCGGCCGCATCTACGCCGACCCGGCGTCGTCAACGGGACGAACGCTGGATTGCGAAGAGGCCACCATGACCTCGGTTAAGCGCATCCTGTCCGAGGTCGACGTCTCAAAGCTCTTTCTATTGCAGGTAGCAGACGGCGAGCGCCTCACACAGCCCCTGGACGAGAACCACGCCTTCTACAACGCGGAGCAGCCATGCCGGATGAGCTGGTCGCGCAACGCGAGGCTGTTCTACGGCGAGCCACAGTACGGAGGCTATCTCCCCGTGAAGCACGTCTTGCGGACCATCGTCCACGGGCTCGGCTTCGAGGGCTGGTTGAGCTTCGAGGTCTTCAACAGGAGGCTGACAGAGACGGACAAGGTGGTCCCGGAGGAGATGGCCAGACGGGCGGCCGAGTCGTGGGCGAAGATGAAGACTGAAGTGGGCTTGCGGACGGAGGATGTTATGCAGCCCAGGCTGTGACGATGCTGTAATTAGAATGTGTACAAGTCTACTAATAGCGAGTGTTTCTAAGGATTACTTTTTTTCATCCCATCGCGAGTTGTCTCTTAATTCCGTTGCTATCCCATTGTAATGAAGTACCCATGGCCTCGAATGTTACAATTTTACTCCTTTCCCTATCGCATTGCGACGTCTCCAACGATCCTTTTGCCATCCCTTTTTGTTTTAAGGTATTTTATGCAACGTAAAACTACAGCTTGGCCCCTCTGGCCCTCAGCTTGATATGTTTCGCCGCAAACTCAACCGCAGCCGTATACCCATAAACGCCCATCCCGCACAGCACAGCCTCTGCCTTATCACACAGATAGCTCTGATGCCTGAAGCTCTCGCGGCTGTGCACGTTGGAGACGTGCAGCTCGACAAACGGGATGTCCACGCCGGCCAGCGCGTCCCGGATGGCGACGCTGGTGTGCGTGTACGCGCCGGCGTTGATGACGATGGCGTCGGTGGTGCCGCGCGCCGCCTGGATGCGGTCCACGATGGCGCCCTCCGAGTTGGACTGGAAGGCGTCGAGCGTGGCCGACAGGCCCTCGGCCTGCGTCTTGGCTGCGGCTTCCACGTCGCTCAGCGTGGTTGAGCCGTAGATGTGCGGTTCCCGCGTGCCGAGCAGGTTGAGGTTGGGGCCGTTGATGAGGAGGATGTGGCGAGGCTGAGACATGGTGTTGGTGGTTTGGGTTGTGGTTGTGGTTTAGTTTCAATGAGACAAGGACCCCCCAACACCACATCTCCTCATTGATATACTCGTCAACCCCATATTCCGTCTCTTCTCTGAGTCCGTCGAGATGCCGTACGCCGTCGGCCAACTTACAAGGTGCTCAACCTTCATCCTCTCGGCACAGCTTCCCATTCCCACTTCCCACCTAGTTTCAACCGCCCCACCATCCCGGTTAAAGCTTCACCCACGCAACCTCACAGCTGCAAGATCGGCACCCATCCGCCTCGCTTCTCCACCGCGCTGCTTGTCCCGTCCAGCGCGGAAAATGGAGCGAGGCTTGCCCCGGCTGGAGGCGGCTATCCTCGACACCCATTCGACGGAGACAAAACGGATCCCTCCAGGTTTGCGAGCGAAACACAAACATTGCAAACCTCCCGGGAAAACAAACGAGCGCTGCCATGGATGACCAGGCGCTTGCTGAGATTTACGCCTTCGCTGTGCAGCTGGGCAAGGATGCCGGAGACATGCTCATGGCCGCTGCCCGGCAGCGCATGGACGGCAGCGGGGAATCGTCCACTACCGTCTCTTACGTCGAGAAGGAGAACTCGGTGGATATCGTGACCAAGACCGATAACGGTACGTTGATGTGCCGAGGCTGTTTTAGCTAACGATGTGTTAACTTGTCGTCTGTCTTGTCCTTCTAGAAGTTGAGCACTTCATCCGTACGTCGGTCGAGGCCAAGTATCCTGATCATGGGTGAGCACTGCTGCTGGCCATCATCATGACACCCTCCCAAGTAACATCCCATGTGCCTACAGCTTCCTTGGCGAGGAGTCCTACTCGGCCGGGGCATCGCGAACATACCTCGTCGACGACCGGCCAACCTGGATCGTCGACCCCCTCGACGGCACCGTCAACTTCACCCACCTGTTCCCCATGTTCTGCGTGTCCATCGCCTTCGCCGTCAAGGGCGAGCCCGTCATCGGTGTCATCAACGCGCCCTTCCTGAACCAGTCCTTCTCGTCGTGCACCGGCCGCGGCGCCTGGCTCAACGGCACCCAGCGCCTGCCCCTGATCCGCAACCCCGTGCCCCCGATGCCACGCAACGCCCCCAGCGCGTGCACCTTCTCGTGCGAGTGGGGGAAGGATCGCCGAGACATCCCCGACGGCAACATGACGCGCAAGGTGGAATCCTTTGTGAACATGGCCTCGGAGCGGAGTGGACGCGGCGGCAAGGGGGGGATGGTCCATGGCGTGCGCAGCCTGGGGAGGCAAGGACAAGATGCTCTCGTTGACCATGACTGATAGACATCTTACTGACTGTTGTGAACGCAGTGCAACTCTTGATCTCGCTTACACAGCCATGGGATCCTTAGATATATGGTGGGAGGGTGGTTGTTGGGAATGGGACGTCGCTGCTGGCTTTGCCATCCTCCAAGAAGCCGGAGGTTTGGTCACGACGGCAAACCCGCCCGAAGACCCTGACACAGCAGATATCCCCAAAGCACACCTTGGTGGCAGGTTGTATCTGGCCATTCGGTAAGCCTTCCAGTCTAAGCTCCTACAGAATAATAACTAACATCAAATAGCCCAGCAGGTCCCTCAGACAAGGAGACTGGGCGCGAGTCTCAGGAGAGAACGGTGAGGGAGGTTTGGAAGAGAGTTCGGCAACTAGACTACAGTCGACCGGGCACCTAGACATATAGACCATTCGATACCAACGATTTACGGCCAACAAAGACATGCTCGACCACCACCGGGATGCTGCCTTGAAGTCATATCCCAGTGCCACCAGGCTGCGCCAGTTTCATCGTGATCTACATCAGATAACTGATCCATCATGTGCTCCATCCCATCATTCCAGTTAAAGGTTATCCACCTCCTCCATCCGAACAATAAACTCCTCCTGGAGTCGCTGCAAGTACCCCGGCAATGCCTCCTCACTTCCGGAATCCCTAGCTTGCTTCAGCGCTCCGTGAAGGTTCAGGATGAGCTTGCGCCGAGCTGACAACTTTGTGGATTCAGAACTTCGTTTGTTTGCCTCTCTCCTCTGCCTGAGATCCTTGGCAACTTCATCTGCCTTTTTAATGAAGCTTTGGGGCAAGCCGATTGCGCGTGCCAAGTTGATACCGTAATGTTCTTCATCGCCGATGGCACCGGAGGTCGCCTTGTACAGCATCGTGATTTGAGGCAGCCCATCTGCCGTCGTGGAACTATCGGCAGCGAGATGCAAGTTTAACACACCTGGTCGATCGGCGAGAACCCGAGTCAAGTCAGTGAAGTGGGTTGCAAACCAAACCGAAGCCTTGCTCTGAACCAGGGCCTCGGACATGGCAATGGCAATGGCCAGACCGTCTCTGGTACTAGTGGCTCGACCAAGCTCATCGATCACAGCGAGACTCTTGTCATCTATGTTTCGGAGAATGAACGCCATTTCGCGCATCTCAACAGAGAATGTGGAAAGGTTGCTCTCAATATTGTCTTCGAGTGAAACACGAGCAAAGATATTGTGAATGATTGGAAAGGCGGCGTATTCAGCAGGGACAAAAGACCCAATCTGGGCCATAACCTGTAACAACGCGATGGCTCGAATATAGGTGCTCTTTCCGCTCATGTTACATCCTGTGACAATGTGAAAGCAATACTGCTCGGTCGCATAGTAGTCGTTCGGAACGAAGCTACCGGCCATTGACTGTCGGGTTAGAATCGCACAGTGAGAGCAAGTACCAGTATCATACCTTGTCCAACACCGGATGCCGAGCAGCCTTCAACGCCAATGTGCCACTGATGTCAGGTCTCACGTAGTCTCGGGTTGTGGCCAGTTGACCGAAAGATGAAATCATGTCCACAAGGGCGACTGATTCACAAACTCGAAAGAGGTGTGGCGCTTCGTGCCTAAGCTCCTTCACCAAAGCCTGGATAACAGCATCACTCCGGATGACAACTTCATTGGACGTATCGGAGAGTCTCAAGTTCAGCTTCACCAGATTCAGCGTTTGGCATTCGATCTTGTCTTTCTTGCGAACCGCGTGAATTAAAACGTCCGGTAGAGGACGATCCTCAAAGTCGGCAGCTCGGAGGCGAAGCCAATATTTACGGCCATTGTCGAATCTCAAGTTGGCATCCAATCCGTGCGCCTCTGCTTTCTGTCAGTATCTGGTCAATTCTCTTTGATTCTAAGCTCGTACCGTTGAGTTCGTCAATATGCTTGTGAATTTCCTCAGTCAGCTCCTTGTATGTCTGACGCGCAACGTCCAGCATGCCACTGATGCCAGCCTTCACTGCGAACGTTCTCTGGTTACGCAAGTCAAGGGGAGACTTCATATACGTGACGTCAGCTTCGATGGTCTTGCGAATCGTGTCAAGTGTGCGGCGTCTTATTTCTGGGCGGCAGAGGTCACGAATCTTCACCAATAAAGCGCTCGTGGCGGGTTCTAGTGCCGCATATAGTTCAGGAATCGCTTCAAGGAAGCTTTTTACCATCAAAACCTGATTGATCTGTTCTTCGACCTGCTGGACATCCCCCGACGAAGGAACAATAATTAACTGCCATGATTAGACAAGCACAATGCCATAGAGGCCATCGAGATACCTTGGTCAATAGCTTCTCTACATCGTGAAAGAGCTTTAGAGCTAGGGATGGTTAGTAACAGGAAAACGATATATCATGCACACTCACCTTTTCGAATCTCGCAGAACATCTCCTCGTTGGTTGTTAGTTCCTCTAGTGCATCATACCGAGGATTGATGAACGCCTCCTCACGTGTTGGCGGTTGAAGAATGTTGCTTCGAAGCATCCTGGACCCCATGGGCGTGGAGGTGTGGTTCAACAACCCAAAGAGGCATTCTTTGGACTTGGAGTTTCGCAAATTTTGCATTATTTCTAGTGACTGGATGGCGGATATGTCAATCATCATGGTGTCTTCGGAGGGTCGATACCGGATACGAAGAGAGTGTGGGACGAAATTGATCGAGAAATGGTGGTGGATAAACTTCATTGCCTGTACTCTGGTTAGAGGATTGCCACTTGGCACTCCATGCTGATCATAACTTACAGCAGCAAACGAACTGATGGCATAGAACTTGCCATGCGCCGCCACTTTAAGAGGTTCAATATCGTCCTTGAACGCCAAATTCCGGATGTACTCCAAGCCCTCTGTCTCGGACCAAGCCGAACGATCCAAGCCATCGACCTGGGCTTCCGGGACAAGCTCTTGGATAAGAGAACAGAGGGTGCTGGGGGCGTGCGGGGAACAAGCGGAAGACATGAGGAGAATACGAGAAGGGGCTGACATCTGAATCTTGTGGATGGTCTTGACATAGGACTGGTTGTCACATATCTGACTGAGGACGACTTCGCCGATCGTGATATTGACAAAGGCTACGCCTACCGCTGGAGAGACACCGCGGGCCTCACTAATTGCACACACAACGCTGTGGGATTCGGTGAGCCCTAGAATTGACGAGGCAGTAGCAGCCCTTGATTTCCGTCCCGAAGGCGTACTTTGGCCAGTTCTGGGGCGGGTCGTCGATGGTCGAGACGTGCCGGGTCTGGTGCTTGGCCCGGAAGGGTAACCGGACCCAAGAGTGGTCTGCGGTCTGCTGCTAACACTGCCACTTGGCATGGATCTGAGGTCGGGCCGCAATTGTCGGTCATTGTTCTGGAAGTACACCGAGGATCGGCTAGCGGTCCGTGAAGCCGCTGAAAAAGAGGAGGGTGGGCCAGACATTATCGCTGTCCTTTCGGTTCTGGCACTGGCGTGTCAGTGACAGTGTAAGTGCGTAGCAGAGGCGTAGCAAACGAAGATATCGGCGTTTCAAAGACCCGATGAGTGTGAGCTAACCTGGTGACTATGGGCGATTCCGGACGCGGGTCGAAAAGTGCCACGCGGTCAGATCATGCCCAGGCAAAATACGGCGATGTGCATCTTGGAGGTTTGGTTGTGCTGCCTGATCTGATGCTTCCCGTGGGAAGGAGTGACGAGTAGCACGTTGCCACCCGGGGTTTAACCGGGCGGCCCGGAAATTCCTCACCAATCTCCCCCGCGCCTCCTTGACACGCCCGCTTACACCTGACACCGGTCAATGGCCAAATCCACACATCGTTGAGCGCCGAACGCGTTGATCGCGTCACAAGCCGCCATGTTTGGCATCCTCGAGGCCGTCTCGGTGCCCCATTCGGGCATCTTCAACTCCTACGAGGAGCTTTTCAAAGAGTTGAATGATCGTATGGAAAAGGATGGCTACAAGATTGTCAAGGCCAGGTCCCACCGCGGCAAAGTGGGTGGTGCCGACATCCCAGGGAACGAAATAGTTCGATGCGACCTCGTCTGCGATCGAGGCGGCAGGCCGTACCGATGCATGGCCACCAAGCACAAGACGACGACCAAGAAGACCGATTGCCCGTGGAAGGCCAAGGCCGTGCATCGCAAGACGATGGGCGGATGGGTCTTGACCATAACCTGCGACCAGCACAATCACGAGCCGGGAACCCCAGAGCCTCCGACCCCCGAGCCGCCCAGCGAGGACGAGAACAATACCGTGGAAGACCTGGAAGGTGAGCACGAGTCCAGTCCGAACGACCTGCTGTTGCTAACAAGCACAGACGACGGACCTCTGCCAGATGCCGAGACCTCGGCCGCCATCCAGGTTGCGGGCGTCTCCAATGCCGTCCTCCGTCTGACCGGCGATACCTTCCACCAGTTCAAGGGCGAATACCGCAAATTGTCGCAGCCGGAGCGGCTCGGGATCCTGTCGGGACTGCAGCTCAGGATTGCGGCCATTTACGCCGTCCAAAACGAGGACGTGCAGCGGCAGAAGAGACAAGAGGCCCAAGATAAGCGACATCGTCAGATCGAGGATGGCAAGCGGCAATCTTCCGCCCAAAAACAGCGAGCTCGCCAGCGAAGACAAGCCGAACAGACCCAGCAGCAGATGCACGCCCAACAACAGCACCAACATGTGCAACAGCAGACGCTGCCTCAGCAGGATGTGCAGGCGCAAGCTCAAGCTCAGGCGCAAGCTCAGGCTCAGGCCCATGCTCAGGTCATGATGCAATCGCAGCTGTATTTGCCTCAGAACCCGCAGCAAACGCCGATACCTGTCCCGGGCATAGACATGCCCCAGTTCCAACACTACCCCGGACCTCCAAAGCGCATGCGCGGACGGCCGTCGCAGGGGACGCAGTAGATGGGATGGGAAGGGCCACAGGCGTTATACGGAACTGGCGCTGTTCGAATTGATAAGGATAAGGAAAAGGGACGGGAAGAGGGCGGGCCTCACTCCGCATGCATTTTTGTGGCCTTAACGGGATTGTATGGGGACACTCGCTTGTTCTGTTAGCGCGTTCATCGCAATTCTCACCGCCAAAATTTCTCAGATTTTGCCGATTTTGCCCAATTGCCCCACCATGCCGCTTTGAAGGCTTGAACCATCCACACATTTCGCAAGCACAGCGACGACTACTCACGATGGCGACGATTGTACCTCCGCCTTCCAAGCGGCAAAGAAGAGAAGAGCTAGAGCGCTCGCATTTTCAGCAGGATGTCACAGCCAGCTCGGGGCCGGAGGGGTCCTTCAAGGCCCGCTTCCTGGATGGCGATGGCAAGCAGATGGCCGACGTGATCGAAGTACCCCTCGCCGATGCTTCGGAGAAGAACCTGTCCCTCTTGCTGAATACGCTCATGGCTAGGGTAAGTCTATGATCCTGTTACGGCACGGGTCACCGTGCTAACGTCCTGTCCCAGGAGAGAGAAGAGTTCCTACCGTATCGGTTCCGAATCCATATCCCCGGCTCTGATATCATCGTCGACCAATACCCGACCGATTTACTCCAGCTCCTTCGCAGCCATGGAATTGAGAACCCCTTTGAGACAACTGTAACCCTCAGCGCCGAGCCCCAGGCCGTGTTCAAAGTCCATGCCGTCACACGCATGTCACACAGGATACCGGGACATGGCGAAGCCATCCTGGCGGCACAGTTTAGCCCCCGGAACAGTGGCCTCCTAGCGACTGGATCTGGTGATAAGACTGCGCGCATATGGGACACCGAGACCGGCACCCCAAAGTACACCCTCAGTGGCCACAGCGGATGGGTACTGTGCGTCGCCTGGTCCCCTGATGGAGCGAGACTAGCCACTGGAAGCATGGACAAGTCACTGCGTCTCTGGGATCCCGAGACGGGCAAGGCCGTGGGAAGTGCCATGACAGGACACTCGAAATGGGTGACCAATATTGCGTGGGAGCCGTATCATCTCTGGAGAGACGGGACACCTCGAATCGCGAGCGCGAGCAAGGATGCGACGGTCCGAATTTGGGTGGTCAACACCGGCCAAACAGAGCACGTCCTCTGTGGCCACAAGAGCAGCGTCAGTTGCGTTCGCTGGGGTGGAACAGGGCTCGTCTACAGCGCAAGCCATGACAAGACGGTCCGAGTATGGAATGCTGAGAAGGGCACCCTAGTGCACACGTTGTCTTCGCATGCTCACTGGGTGAATCATCTCGCTCTCTCAACCGATTTTGCGCTTAGAACTTCTTTTTACGACCACACACCTGTTCCCGATACCGATGAGGGAAAGCGAATCAAGGCCAAGGAGCGTTTTGAGAAAGCTGGGAAGTTTCAGGGTAGGGTCGTGGAGCGTCTGGTCTCGGCCAGCGATGACTTCACGATGTATCTGTGGGACCCCTCTCAAGGAACGAAGCCGGTTGCGCGTCTGCTAGGTCATCAAAAGCAAATCAACCATGTCTCGTTCTCACCCGACGGTAGCCTCATTGCCAGCGCGGGTTGGGACAACCACGCCAAGCTTTGGAGCGCAAGGTATGTGTCAAGGAATCTGCTTCCACGCTTCGTTAGCTAACAACCAACTCAGAGACGGCAAGTTCATCAACACTCTCCGTGGGCATGTGGCCCCCGTTTACCAGTGCGCATTCTCGGCGGATTCGAGACTATTGGTGACGGGTTCCAAGGATACGACACTGAAGGTATGGTCGATGGCAACCCACAAGCTTCAGGTAGACCTTCCTGGCCACCAGGACGAGGTGTACGCGGTAGATTGGGCGCCAGATGGAAAACGAGTTGCGAGCGGAGGCAAAGACAAGGCCGTTCGGCTTTGGCGGAACTAGGTCCCCGGTGGACGAGCTCGATTGTATGGATGAGATACCCCTTGAATGTCCCAGTTCCATGAGAGACGACAGTGCCGTTCACACGGCCTGTGTTGCAGAATATTTGCCTCTTTCGCCATGATCAGAAACGGTTCCACCCAGTTTCATTATTGCGTCTACTGCGCATATCCGCGTGGCAAAAGGCGTGATATCTAGACTCCCATTCGACGTGCTGCGCTGCGCGTGGCACCACAAGAGTGCCTGCATTACACACGCCGTTGACGCCGAATAAGAAAATAGGGTGCCCTCGAAATCCGACTCGGCCTGTCAGAGCTGCACCAGAGCTCAGGTGAGGCCCGAGGAAGCCACGTACGCGCAAGGGACAGATGATGCACCTCCGGGAGCTGGTGGCCCGTTGGTTGGCCAGTGACGAAGGCCAGGGTGCAGCAGCCCAGGTTGCCGAGTTGCCAAAGTTGCGTCCTAGGCGTCCAGGATGTCAGGTGCGGGTACTGCCTTGCCTCGAACCCCGATAATGCCGATCTATCTAGCGGAGGGGGATGTGCAGATGGTGGGTGTGGTTCTGGGCTTGAGAGGCGCCAGGGTTTCGATATCGGCATGTGAGACGCTCATAGGCTCGCTTGCGAGGAATTGTTGGATGGAGGGGCGACGGGCGCCTCGGCTCGCGGTGCTCCGGAGCCTGGAGGGGATCTCGGCTGCAGAAGAGGCCGTATGTGAGAGTCGTGGGCCGGATAGGAAGAACGGGAAGCACGGGGGAGGGTTGCGAATTGGGCCGCGGATGGAAGCTCACGATAGCTTCAAAGTCCCGGGGCAGATGGTGTTATGGGGTAGCATTGCAGCAGACACATCGAACCATTGGGCTCGGCCCGTGTTCTAGCAGCCATTATGGAACCCTCCTTGATCCGGGAACGGTGCAAATCCGGGAACGGTGCAAGGAGCTAAGCTAGCTTATCCCTCTCGCGGATCATTGTCCTTGGGTCGGGTGCTTGGGTCGTGGTTGACCCGTGGCGTTGGGAGGGAGGCGTGAAGGCGGCAGACTCGTGGAGAGGCTCCAGGCCAAGATAATCTCATCACTCGTCGACGCCCTTGCATTTCACATGTACGCGTGCATTAACTACTTCGTACAGATGCCTCCAACAGCCTCATCCATGCGCCCACGGACGCCCTGACGGTCCGCGTCCAGCCCGACGTTCGGGTCTTCTCGGGCCTGGCCCACCGGAGCCGGCAGTCGCTTAGACGTAGGGAGGCACGGCGCGGTTGAAGCCCCAGAACCACGACACGCAAGCAGCACGAGGCCGCAGTCCGGGGTCTGGTTTGACAGGGGCGGGCCCTCGAAAACAAAAGCCAAAAAAGACGAGAACCAAACCAAATCGGCGTCGTCGCAGGAGGAGGGCGGAGCAGCGTCTTGCAGCCCACGGGGCGACTCCACCGATCGTGAGTGGATGGCTGGGGAGAGAGAGCGGGCGGAAAGCCGCGGGAAGCAGGGGGGGCGGCGGCTACCCTAGACCACCGGTTTTTGCGTGCGGGGCCGGGAGGGTGGGGACCGGGGCCTCTGGAGAGGGGCGGCGGGTGCAGCGTTGAGGGGTGAGGGCGAGGTCATCTGGACGAGGGAGCCGTCTTCTACTGGAGTGAGGGGGAAAAGGTCTAGGTTACACCTCGCTGTGTGCTGTACTGTATTCAGACTGAGGCCAGGAGTGGGTGTTTAGTTGGTCATGAATAGCATCGTTTGCTTCGGGAGGGGGTGGCCACGAGACGCCGAGTCCAGCCGCCGCCGGAAATGTCCCCTTTCGGCGGCTGCGGGGAAGAGCACGCCGCCCGCACCGCAAGGTCGGAGAGAGTCCGGGCGCCTTTCCACATACCTTTGGGATCTCGAAAGGGGATCAGGCCATCAAGGGTCATGGGGAAGAGGGGGAAGCAGTGTGGAATTTTCTTTTTTTGGAGAAACCGAGGAACAATCGCCGTTTGTGAAACGGGCGGATGGATGGCCGGGGGGGGGGGGGGGGGGGGNNGAGGGACCGACTGACACGGGGACGGGACGGGACGGGGCATCGACGGTGCCGTGTGGAAAAGGCGAGGCAACCGTCGATGGCTTGCAGATGAGACGCATAGCTTATGCTTGCTCGCCATCGGAAGACAAGGTCATGGATCTGCATGCAGACATGTTTACCGTGTGGTAAATGCCCGTCCGGGACATTATCCTCGGGAAATTGGCCTGTCTGTTGGGCGGGGTGTTGATCACGATGAGGCTTCTTGTCCTGGATTCGAACGGAAGGATGATATGACGGACTGATGCTACAGCCCCGCGAGATGGTCTTGGATGCTGCGGTTCCATCAAACACACAGACACGCACGTTTGCAGCGCGGCTTGTCCCAAGACGCCACGCCGTAGCGCTGCGCCGTGCTGGGCGTCTAGGCAAGCCGAAGCGACCGGCATACCCACTGCGCGGATGGCACGTCGAGCGACCAACGGGTTGGGAGGGAGGCTGCGGGGTGCAGTGGAGGTTCAACCATCGAGCCCTAGCATAGCCTGCTACCTTAGCCGACTAGTTTTGAGGCGCCCTGAAGATCTCTTTTCCCGTAACAAATGGTGTCCTACAGTATGTTTGTTGTTGTTGGCTGTCTTGTTGGGCCTGGCTTTTCCCCCTCATCTTGTCTCAGATGTCAGCCCAGCCACCGGCTAAGCCGACCGGCCCTGGACCCGGCAAGGGAATTCATAGGTGATCAATCAGTCCTGTAGCCAAGGCTTGGATTGTAAGCAAGTTGGCAAGTACGAAAGTCAGATAGTTGAGCAAAAAGGAATAAGCAAAAAAAGAAAAAGAGCGCAAAAAATGGTTTCCTTGCGTCAGCGAGGCTTACATTTGGCATGGGGGGGGGGGGGGGGGGGGGGGNNGGGGGGGGGCGGGAGTAGCCATCATGGGCCCATGGCCCGCTCCCCCCCTCAATCCCATGGTCCATGCATCAGAAGGGGTGAATCAAATCACAAGTTTGTGTTGTGTTGGTGGTTGGTTTATTTTATTTTGAATCTCGATCGCAGGCCGGAGGAGATAACACAACCCGTTGAGACAGAACGGAAACGAGGCCCGAGGTAATTGGGGGCTGGTGATACGCTGCAGGCCCCGTCATCGTCCAGTAATGATGAGACTTTTTGGTGAGTGGGCAAAAGGTGGTAGGTAGTTGTCTTTCGTACTGTGTACCGGAGACTCGCTTCGCCCAACATCCTGCCGGATGCCACATGTCTTCGTCATCTTGGTGATCGTCGTCGAGCCGAATCGGGAGGATGCAAGATGGGCATGCAGGCCGGGGTGGCATTGACTGTTGTCACTGTGTATCTCTGCGTCCAAATTCCAGTCGGCTGGTTGGGGGGCATCATGTTGTGAGTGAGATAACGATGCTGGGTACATGTTCCGTGGTGAAGCTGCGTTGGGTGTGCCGATTGCGAGGCGAACCCGGGATCTCGTTCTCGTCGTTGGGTTCGACCGTGTGTGCCTTCGTGAACCTCGGTGTCATGATGCAAATATACCGTTTGGCGTCATCCACGCACCCCTGAACAACAACATCCTGCCGTGTCTCGCCCGTCAGACAATCGAATGCAGAAACAAGGAAAAGAAAGAGAACGTAGGAGGAGAAACGGGCGTCCCCATGTACGGTATCAATCAACATCTCCATGATGCGTATCCGTAGTCGGCATTTAGCGACGATCAATCATGAGCGCACCATCATACGTACATCCATCTCCACATCCACTCGCACCCACATCGCCCGTACCCGTTCCGTCCCTCTACCCTCTTCGCCCCCGGTTTCCCGTTGTTTATGTTTGCGTGTAGGTATCTCGCGCCCCCTCCCTCACGTTGTCCGCCAGCAGGGAATACATCAACGAAGAAAACCCACAGCATCACCCATGTAGTCCGGCCATCCGTTCCCAGTTGCCCGTCCGGTTGCCGCATCGCAATTCCCAGAGCCCGTCCCGGCGAGCGCGCTAAATCCAACCCAACTTGAGTTTTTTGAAGTAAAAAAATTGGAGTCGTTGCATCGGTCATGGCTCCGGGCTGGCTGGGCTCTGCTTCATCGGCCATCGGAGTAGCTTGCTTGCTTGCTTGGCCCCATCGTGGAGGGTGAAAAAAAGGAGCAGTAATCCAATGATTTCCCAGTTCCACCGAACGAAGCACTCCTCGTTTTCTCTTTTTCCCAGACTCTGCATGTCCCCATCCGGTTTTTTTTTCTCGTCATCGTTTTAATACTCGGCGGCTTCCCCTCCACTAGTTTTGTCTCTGCCCCTCCCCCTCCTCTTCCTCTTTGTCTTTGCTGCTACCAGCTACGTACAAGCCACCAGCTACAAGCTCCCGGACCAAACCCTCCCTGGGCTGCCGAGTTCTCCGCTTCGAAGACGTCACGGCTTTCGTCCCTTGCTCCCTATATCCTGCGTTGTGCTTTGTTGTTTGCAGCCATTCCTCTTCTTTACACCACATCGCTGCGTCACACATCCCTCATCCCTCATCCATCACCCATCATCCATCACCCCCTCCACCCGCTTCCTCCGTTCCATTGCCTCCCTCCCTTGCCCTTTTGGCTTATACCTACTTGGTATTCAAACGGTCCTATTACGGCGTAGGTCACTCGCGTACTAAAAGCCCACCCCTCCGGAGCTTTATCCGCTTCCCAACGCCTCTGCGCTCACCACTTACGGTTGCGGTTTACCACGCAAAAAAAAAACACCCATTACGTCAGTGCTCTCGGGGCGCAATTCCTCTGTCCCCCCCGATCCCTAGACCTAGTCCCTACCTAGTCCCTACGTCTCCCTGCTCTCAAACGCCTTTCAATCCGCATCCCTGTCCTGTCTGTTCCCGCCTCGCAACTGCGCCCGGGCAAACTCCCGCGAGCTGAACCAGAACAGAGCTGCGGCCGTCCAGCTGCCCAAGCTTGAACTGAGCTGTCGCGCAGGCTGCTTGTCGAACCACCTGACATCAAACTTACGGCACGGCACCGTGGATCGGAGACAGCCCGGGGACGTTCGGAGATTTGGCCACCAGTTTTTATTACTCGTGCTACATCTTCTCTCTCTCTTTCTCACTCATTTTTGCTTCTCCTCCACTACTCATCATTCTCTCCTCTTTGCCTCCCGCTTATATCCCTCTTCGGCGCCTCACCACACCCTCTCCCCGCCGCGTCGACCGTTTAGGCCGTGTTGAGTGAGTTGCGTTGCGTTGCGTTGCGTTGTGCGTTGCATCGGGCTGCGCCTGCATAGCTGCAAAGCTCCAACCACAAAGCTCCCTTGCCCTGATCTGCGACAAAAGAGGCGCTTTGCCTTGGCCTTTGCGACAACAAAAACCACTCCTCGTCCTCACCTCCTCTAGCAATCTGGCCTCTGAGAATAAAAAAACATTCATCCCACAGACGCCAAACGCCGAGACCACCTACGAATTCTGGCTTCCTCACACATGAACTTGTCATACGCCGACCTTCAACACCGTTCCGATTCCCAAACCGATCGGCTCCAGAACCCTTGTGTTCGCATTCACTTACACCCTATACGCACTACTTCCAAGACGTCGTAGCCCAAAATGACTGTCTTCGTCTGTTCTCTGTACGTTGTTGTTGCCCTTGTTTTTCCCCCAATTTCTTTTGCCGCACTTTGGCTGCGCCGTGTCCCCGCTTCAAAGTCTGCGAGTCAACAACGTCATGGCGCCGAGCAGCTGCTGATGCGACAATAGTTTTCTCCCCAAAACCATCCACTTCACCCTCCCCGGCTCTCCTCCACGCGGCGCCGACTCCGAGCACCGCCGTAACAAGCCCAGCAACTCGGTGCCCAAGCCTCCAACCAAGAAGCCGGAACTCGTGCGCCAACCCAGTCTGTTCGCCCGCCCAGACCTCACCCCGCCGCGCACTCCCACCGACGACCCCGACTCGCCGAACCTGTACTCCAACGAAGATGGCTTCCGCATACAATTCCCCGGCGCCTTTAGCTCAACCGACGCCCAGGAACTGCGCTCGTGGGGCAGCCGCGCAAACCAGCCCATGTCCCGCGCCAATTCGCCCCCGCCAGCGGCTCTCGCCGAGCACAGCCGCACCATCCAGAAGGCCCGCGAACTGGGACGCCAGGGCGTAATACAGCCCAAACCTCTCGTCAGGAGCGAGAGCCACGACCGTGTTTTTGCCTCGGCGAGCTGGAGGGTGGTGAGCGCCGACCAGGGCAACGGCGGCCTGCGTAACGCCGCTGAGGCCGCTGCCCGCGACGGCAAGCTGGGCGACTACACCTGGGTGGGCACCCTGGGCATGCCGACGGATGCTCTCGATGGAACCCAGCAGAAGCAGGACATTGAGGATACTCTCGCCAACGACCACAACATGTTGACCGTCTTCTGCTCCGACAAGGACTTCGACGGCCACTACGCTCACTTCTGCAAGCACATTCTTTGGCCCGTCTTCCACTATCAGATCCCCGACAACCCCAAGAGCAAGGCGTACGAGGACCACTCGTGGAAGTACTACGTCAACGTCTGCCAAGCCTTTGCCGACCGCATTGTCAAGGATTGGAAGCGAGGCGACGTCATCTGGATCCACGATTACCACCTGCTGTTGGTCCCTGGCATGGTCCGCAAGAAGCTCCCTGATGCCAAGATCGGCTTCTTCCTCCACGTCGCGTTCCCGTCTTCCGAAGTTTTCCGGTGCCTCGCCGTCCGAACGGAACTGCTCGAGGGCATGCTCGGTGCCAATTTGATTGGCTTCCAGATCCGCGAGTATGCTCGCCATTTCTTGCAGACTTGCAGTCGTCTCCTCACTGCAGAGGCGACCCCAGAGGGCCTCCAGATGGAAGACCGATTCGTTGACGTGATCCACCTGCCCATTGGCATCGACCCTGTCAGCCTCCAGAACCATCTCAAGGATAAGGAGGTAGCAAAGTGGCTGCAGATCATGCAGGACCGCTACAGGGGCAAGAAGCTCATTGTCGCCCGTGACAAGCTGGATCACGTCCGTGGCGTGCGACAGAAGCTGCTCTCGTACGAGCTGTTCCTCAATAAGAACCCCGAATGGCGCGAGAACACCGTCTTGATCCAGGTTGCCCTGTCTTCGAGTGAAAAGAGCGACCTCGAAGCTACCGTCTCCGACATTGTCACTCGCGTCAACTCATCGTGGGCCAATCTTGCGTATCAGCCTGTCGTCTACCTCAAGCAGGATATTGATTATGCCCAATATCTTGCGTTGTTGACCATCGCTGATGCGCTCATGATTACCAGCCAGCGCGAGGGTATGAATCTCACGTCCCACGAGTATCTCTTTTGCCAGGATGGCGCGCTCTTCCCCGAGAAAAAGCACGGTTCTTTGATCCTGTCCGAGTTCACTGGCACGTCGTCTCTGTTCAACCGCAACGAGCTGTCGGTAAATCCTTGGGACTACCGCCAGTGCGCCGACGCAATCAAGCAGGCCCTGGAGATGGGCGACGAAGAGAAGGAGCAGCGGTGGTTGAAGTTGCATGACCGTGTCGTCAACCATACCGGCTCCCACTGGTTCTCCGAGTTCCTCGGCCGCCTCGACTTGGTACACGAGGAGCAGCACAAGCGTGACCAGACATCTGTGCCTCGTCTGTCGATTCCTTCCGTGGCGACAACGTACCAGAAGGCTAAGCGCCGACTTTTCATCATCGACTACGAGGGAACGCTCGTCAGCTGGGGTCCTGTCAACCAGATCATCCCCGTCAGCCCCCAGCGCACCCTGGACGTCCTGAACGATCTGCTTCTTGACGAGCGCAACACTGTCTACGTCATGTCCGGTCGCCGCCCTGAAGAACTTGACCGCGTCTTCCGCCGTGTTCCCAACCTGGGTCTCATTGCCGAGAACGGCTGCTTCCTCAAGGATTGCGGCAGCGACAAGTGGACTGAGATGGCGGATCTCGAAAAGGTCAAGGATTGGAAAGCGTCGGTGAAGCCCATCATGACATATTATCTCGAGCGAACGCCTGGAGCGGAGATTGAGGAACGCCGCTGCAGTCTCATCTTCCACTACAAGAGCGCCGAGGACTATGAGTCCGCAGCGCGACAGGCGTCCGACTGCTCGAGCCACGTCAACGACGCGTGCGAGGAACAGCGAGTCCATGCCATTCCTCTAGATGGCTCCATTGCCGTCGAGCCCATTGACTGGACCAAGCGAACTGCGGCGAGAAAAGTGTTTGAGAATTTGCAGGCGCATCTGGACCCCGATGCCACCCACAAGGACCCCGTCGACTTCTTGATGGTTGTCGGTGACGGTCGAGAAGATGAGAAGGTGTTTAAGTGGGCCAACAGGCTTCAGGAAGACGGCACCGTCAAGGAGGTGGTCACAGTCAGCCTCGGTAGCCGAAACACGGAGGCGACGGCCACTTTGACCCAAGGTGTTAGTGGTAAGTGAAGGATTTATGTCCTCGATGAGAACGCCAGCTAACCTGAGTGATTAGGTGTTCTTACTTGCCTCCAACGTTTGGCCGCTCTGGCCTGACTAGAGGCGTACTGTGGCTTTTTTGCAATTTATCTCTTGGCCTGCATTTATGCCGCCGGCGTTGGGTCAGCGGGCGCAGGCGTAGGGACATCAAAGAGGGTTTCATCACCGTTGACGAAAACTCCACAAAAAAAGGCACAGCAAAAGATGTAGTCTCCTTTCACTCACACCACACCTCATTGGAGGGACGCCTTTTAGGGCGATGATTACGCCGGGACCGGGACGGATTTCCTACTACGTTTTACAACTCCCACGAGTACCTCGTTTTCCACGACACTCCACTTTCTCTTTGATCAGACGTACCTAAGCTTATTAACATTCGTTTCTGTGTTATCGACGACGGGTTTGAGGATGACGGATCCATGAATGGATGGGGAAGAAAAGAAACAAAGACAGCTTTCCAGGATGGAGGGCGCAGCCCACGCGACAAGGGAATTTCTTAGTTTAGCAATGCATTTTTCTACAGTAGCGACAAATGACATGACAGATGAGGCAATGAAGCATTAGAATGCAAACAAGACCTTGTTATTTATAGAGAATTAATTCATTTCCTCGAGGAACCTGGTGATTTCTGATTACTATAATGATGATATTTCCGTATCCGTTTAGGTGCATGGCGTTCCACATTTCAGGTACTCGAGGGAGTATAGCCGATCCAAACTCCCGGGACGGTGTATATGAGTACCTACGTGCTTCACATGCAAGAGTACAGTCGCTTTAGGGATATGATAGTATGATGACATCACGGACAAGCCTTGAACCTACACGTGAAGAGCTAATTGTCGAACAGAGTGCAGTCCTAGAGGAAGAAGAGGTAGCAAAAAAGCGAAACTTAGGAGCGGGCATGGATGGAGCGGACCAGGAGAACCAATAGGAAGCTGTGGAAACTGGCAAGTCAGCTTGGAAAGGCGCGACCCGCCTCTAGACGACGTTGGAGATGCAGTGAAGCGGGACCTACTACACGCATCCTGCCTTGGATTGAGGTGGGCAGAGCGGGCAGGAACGACCCCGCGGCGGGGATGGCGGGAGCGACATCGGCGGGGTCGAAGCAAAGGGCGTGAGGTCAGCAGCGCTGAGTCAAGAGAAAAGCTTCATTTCGAATCTTGCGGTCAGGTCTCTCTTCCTCTCTCTTCCTCCCCTTTCGTTTTGCGCGTAGAGACTACTTATTCTCTTTCAATCTGGCCTGGTGAGATCAATTGACTCGTTTTTATTCGTCCTCTGTCGATACCCAACTCCACGATGGCTCCTTTCCCTCCTCCCCCGGTCAACACCATTGACTGGTCCAACGTGGGCTTCAAGGTCCGCGAAGGTAAGACGGCGCATTCTTCTCGGGCGTTCGCAGACTAGGTAACTAAACGATTCTCTCAGTCAACGGCCACATCGAGTCCACCTACTCCAAGTCAACCGGAAAATGGTCTCCCCTCCGCTTCGTCGCCGACCCCTTCATGCGCATCCACGGCATGGCGCCGGCGCTCAACTACGGCCAGCAGGCCTACGAGGGCCTCAAGGCCTTCCGCACCCCCGGTGACGCCAGCATCAGCATCTTCCGCCCCGACCGCAACGCCGTCCGCATGCAGCACTCGGCCGAAGTCGTCTCCATGCCCCACGTCCCCGTCGACATGTTCCTCGAGGCCTGCCGCGCCGCCGTCGCCCTCAACGCCGAGTTCGTGCCTCCCCACGAGACGGGCGCTGCCCTCTACATCCGACCCCAGATCTACGGCTCCAGCGCCCAGCTGGGACTGTCGCCTCCCGAGGAGTATACCTTCTGCGTCTTCGTCATCCCCACCGGCGTCTACCACGGCTCTCACCCTGTCAAGGCCCTGATCCTCGAGGAGTTTGACCGCGCTGCCCCCAATGGCACTGGAAACGCCAAGGTCGGCGGCAACTATGCGCCTGTCCTGCGATGGAGCGACAAGGCCCGCGCCGAGGGCTTTGGCATTACTCTGCATCTGGACAGTGCTCGCCACGAGGAGGTGGACGAGTTCAGCACCAGTGGCTTTATCGGTGTGCTTGGAGAGGGTGACAACATTACCCTCGTTGTGCCCGACTCCAAGTGCGTAATCGATAGCGTCACCAGCTCCAGTATTCAGGACCTTGCCCGCAGCTTCGGATGGAAGGTCGAGCAGCGAGTGATCAAGTACGGCGAGCTTGGCGACTTCACCGAGGTCATGGCTGCCGGTACCGCTGCCGCCCTGGTCCCTATTCGTTCCATCACCCGCCGCCATGAAGAGATCGAAAACACTGTGACTTATATCAAGGCCAGCCAGGAGGAGGCTGGCCCCGTCTGCACTAGGCTGCTGACGACGCTGCAGGGTATCCAGCTGGGCAAGATTGAGGACCCCTTCAACTGGCGCTTCGTCATCAGCGAGGCCGACAAGCAGGGTGCTGGCGTCTCTAGCGGGCAAAACGGCGACGCCCAGACTGTGGACCAGATGGATTAAACAAGAAAACAAGAGTAGAATTACACCAAATTAATGGATTTCATACTCAACGTGTTTTAGAGCGATGGCAGTCCTTCAAAATTGGGATAACTAGGGGCAGTTTCTTCCTCACGATCGAAAAGTTCTTGTATACACTCAAGCCATGAAACTTTTGCATTGTAGTAGGCGTCTTAAGAGACAAATTATTACAACCTCCATCCTATCCCTATTAATGCCGTCCCAGATTCCATCTGCGCTATAAACGCCCCTCGATGACTATTTGGAGAACAATGCGTACTTCTTGATTGCTGCGTCAAAGGCATCCTGAATTGGCTGTACGAGTGTCTTGGCAAACGCTTGCAAATCCTTGGGCACCTTTGCAACGACGGCAGCAGAGAATTCCTGAGTAGCGTTGTTCTGCAGCTCGAGGTTGAGCAGGATGACCGGGCTCAGGAGCAACTTGTCGAACTTGCGCTTGGCCCTGACGATGGTCCCCAGGACGTCCTCGACGACGCCGGCGAGTTGCGTCGTGGCCTGGGCAACCTGGGCGGCCTCGCCCGCGGAGAGCGGCTGCGACGCGTTGGCGGTTTCAGTGCCGTTCTTGATGTCGACGAGCAGCTGCGTCGACTTGATGACGATGGGGATCGTGCCCAGCAGCCCGCCGTCCCAGGTGGCGACGGTGGTGTTGAGAGCGATGCTGGTGTTGGTGATGCTGGCCATGGCGGCGATGATGCTGGCGCCCGAGGCAACGGCCGTGGATGCTAGGCTGGCGAGGCCGAGCATGTGAGAGAGACGCATGGTGATGGTGTTGAGGTTGGTTCAGAGAGATAGACGTTGGGGATTGATTCTGCTAACTGACTTCCACTACTGACTTCCGCTCCTCGACACAATACGAAGAATTGCCATCCAGCTTGCTCCTTAAATACCTATTCCCGTTCTTTTCACATGTTCTCCCTCTTCAACCTCCGAGCTGGTTCTGCCCGATGAGTCCATCGAGACCGGCACCTCACAGCCAACACCGCCGCAGCTATGCTGGATCCGGCACTCTGCCCCGGGGCGAACCAGGGGTGAAGACTACGCAATCTTCGTGTTGAAAGGGTTTCTTGCCACACGCATATAAGTTCCTTTGCCCGTCGTTAAGGCTGAGGCGGGGAACCCGGCGTGCGGAGGTGAATCTGGGGTAATTGGGCCGCGGCTTGGACCGTGCAGGCTCGGATGCGAGTGAGGCATGTGGGATCGTCGTTGGGCTGTTGGTTCGAGTCTTATGCTGTGTTGTCTTGTGCAGTGGTGAGTTATGCTGTGCAGTGTGCTGTGCAGTGTTGTGTTGTGTTGTTCCCGTGCCCCCGTATGTCGACCATGGCGAGATCTGAGACTCTCGCATGTTTGCCCTCCCTCCCGAGTCCAAGACCACCCTCGGACCGACCCCTTGTACACAACTCCCTCGCTCGTCGACCTCGCGGGCCGCTGCATATCGGGTACACAACTCGCAACGCAAACAAAATGGTGGAAGCAACAAAAAAAAAAAGAAGACTCGCGGGTCAGCCTCGGAGATGGCGGGTGGTTGCATTCGCACGATGAGGCAGGATTTGGTGTAACACGGCAAATTTTTGGGGGCATTTTTTTTTTTTGTTCTCCCTTTATCTTTTTTGGTGGCTTTATTACACCGCCCGGCTTCTTTTGGTACGAGGGCTTTTGCGATGCGGGATGAGCCTTTGGTCTCTGTTACCACGGCCTTGAGAAGAGAATACACAAGGCGAGGCGAACCAGCTTGTGTGTCGTCGTCGTCGTCGACCTAGATATAGGACACGCAGCCACCCTCGAACCAACCCACCTCTATCTAAAAACCTTTCCCCCTCAACGAAACTTTCGAAAATCCCCCCCAAAAAAAAGAAAAAGAGAAAAAGAAGCGCCATGTGCACATACTCGTTCCAGCAGATGGTATGCTCGTGCGCCAAGGGCGCGGCCTGCCCGCAGATGGCGCGGGGCCGGGCGGTCATCGGCGGCGAGGTCTTCCACCAGCTGGACCTGTTCTTCGCCATCGACGACCTGGGCGCGGCGTGCGACTACCAGCGGCGGCTGTTCGGGCGCGGCGCGGCGCCGACGATGCGGTGCCCGCGGTACGCCTTCGACGAGAAGCGCATCATCAAGGGCAGCTACAAGAAGACGGACCTGGCCTGCGTCAAGTGCGCCGAGACCTGCGCCCCGCCGAGCACCAGCTGGCAGGCCCCCGGGCCGTACAAGGCGGGCGAGGTGGCGCCGGAGAGGGAGGGGGAGCGGGGCGCCGGGTCGAGGGGTGCGGTTTGAGAGGGGGATGGAGAGTCTATGTATGAGATGATGTCGAAGCTGTCCTGAATTCGAGCCTCTGTTTATTACTTATCTATCCTACGGGAGTCTCCTCGATGAAGCATTGGCTCGGCCCCACTCCGTTCCGGGGTGGGTCCATGTCCGGCCTGGGTTCCGGGATCTCGGAGTCCCGTTGAGCATACCGATGGACGCAGTGGTCGAAAGGACATTCACGACAACCATAGCAATGGACAAGAAAGCATACAAAGCCGAGGACTATACAATTCCACGCAAACTACCAAGTCAAGGCTTGCTCCAAACAAGCACATTTCTCTATCCTCTATGATGCAAACCGTCTATCCTTGTCCTGGTACCGACCAATCCAATGTACCACGTCTATTCCTGGGTTCTCCACCCCATTGGCGACTTGTCCAGCGAGTAGCCAACTGATGGACGTCGCCATCTACAACGAACTCCTTATGCATTGCCTGGTCTACTTCCCTGAGGAAGTCGGCAGCAGAATCTTTTCACTGTCCAGGAACGAGATCTCCTCTCCCCGGCAGTAATTTTGCCGCTGCAGCCTCCACGCTGGAGATTGATGGCCCAGCCCCAGCACCTCCCCCAGCATCACCGGCCACAGATGCTCTCCGCGCTGGCCTGTCACGTCCATCAGTTCGTAAATGGAAGCAAGGCACTCCCGGAAGTCAGCGGCGTCCTGTTGGGCTAGCTTCACCACCCGGAAGAGCACGTTGATCCAGTTGGACATGAACGCCACGTCGAAGCTCATCTGCGCGTATCGGAACTCGACCGTCGACGGCGTCTTCTCCAGGTCCTCGTTGTAGTACGTCGGTCCCCTCGTCTCGCCTTCCGAGTTGCGGAGGGAAAGGAAGAAGCCGCCCCGGTACACGTGCGAGCTTTTGGTGAGCGCGCTGAGTCTCTGGAGCGACTTGCTTTCCCAGACGACCTTCAACATGGCGTGGAAGCCGGCTGGGTTCTGGCCGTTCCACTCCGCAGCAGGAATAGCCGCGACCGGCGGCAAATGGGCATCCAGCACCTCGCAGCTTCTGCCAGGATCGAAATCCCAACTATTGTCCGAGGCAAACCCCCGGGCAATGATCAACTCCTTCTTCATGGGCGCGGCACAGGCATTCGTCACCCGCGAGGGAGCCACGAGCTCGTAGAACATGGTGGGCTCGAGGATCATGACGAGCGTCGTGATCTTCTTGGCAAGCAGCAGGGTCATGCCGCCCTCGACGCCGACGTGGATGTGCAGCCCGCAGGACTCGTCGGCGCTGATGCTCGCGTCCATGTCACGAAGGGAATTGACGGCTTCCGTCAGCGTGGGCAGTCCGCTCGTCAACTCACCGGCTTTGAAAATGGGCGAGGCGATCTCGATGCCGGGCCAGTTCCTTTCCTCGTTGATCCTGGATTGGTGCTCACCCAGGGACTCGTTCTTGACGATGAAGCACGTCCCTTCAAGTTGGTCGTCTTTGCGGATTGTGGTGTTCCCCGCTGAGAGCAGATTCGTGATGCCGTTCTTCCCGCGGTCTATCCAGGAACAGATCGTACAGGTCTCGGGGGGTTCGTGCCAGCAATCGAGAGCGATAGGGAGCTTCGTGAGCTCTGCCATCTTCTTTCCGATGTTCAGCTTTGCTGCCGCCGATGCCCCCCTCGGCGGATGAGGCCTGGGGGCTGGAGACAAGAACTCCAGCTCAACGCCGAAGGTCAGGTTTTGTGAATCGGAGGCAGCCATGGTCAGGAGAGTCAAGCTGAGTTATGGATCCGACGATGCTGTAGATTATGGCTGCTTTCCTCAACACCTACTGGCCCCTCCTCCGGATTTATAGCGATCTTTTCTACGGCATGTCTACGAATTGCTCGTGTGTCACCGAGGTCGTCACGCTGTGCGTCACGGATGTTCGCATATTCGGACATTGCATTGTTGAACAAGAGTTGTATCTACATGCAGCGCGGAGGGAGTGAAGAGTTGACTAAACACAGGCAACTGGGGAAAACTAGTGTTGTGAAGTTGTGATGAAGAAATTATTATGTCTCTTTGTTAGAGTGCTTGCGTGAATGTGGTATATATTGGGTGGCTTCGTGGTGTTGAGCTGGGCTGGTGTCTACCTCGTCACAAAGGAACTAACAGGATGAGAATTGTTAAATAGCATATGATGTGTGATGAGTTACGCACTTAGAATGAGTATATTTCACTTATACCAGTGTTCTCTATATTCCTCTCTACTCTTCGGTCGTCTAACAACTTCCCTATCAACCTTTTTCCTAGATAATAGCTACGCCGAGCCGCTGATCCCATCTCTTGGTAGACTAACACACACCAGAATTAAGACTTAACAGGTCCAACGGTCTTCCTACCGGCGCCCTGTGCGTGCCCACCGTCCTGGCTATCTCCGCATGAGCCCGAGCACTACATAAGCACGATACAAGTATCGTCCTAGACTTCACTTACTTTCCTTTACAACAGCAGGGTTTCAAGAGCACTACCAAAGACCCGGTCCTCCAGGGAACATGGGACACAGGTTTCCCGAGCGCCCCGACCGTCCAACAAACGGCAGCTTGCGCGATCTAACAGGGATGCGCTCCTTACTTTCGACGCAGAGGCATCGAGGCTCGGTTTCTGCATGCCCCGGTCTCGTCATCGGAGACTCGGATAGCAAGATCCGACGCGCAAGGCTAGCTTTGGGTCCGAGTTCAAACGTGCCGGTTCAAGATTGCCAGCAACATAAGACTGCTAAGCAGGAATAGCCCAAGACTGCGGACTAGAACCAACCGATATGAGGGATATTGGTTGAGGGCCAAGTAAGTGTCACAGCGGGCTTTGATGCCCGGGTGTTTTATCGTCTATGACCGTTAATAAGTCGTTGGTGGTTGTAGAGATCGGCATGTGTCATGCATTAGTCCGCCCTCCCCTCTTCAACACACGAAAGACGAGAAGGGAAAATGCTGCATTCTTACTACAGCCGATTTCCCAAAGCGGTGGCTATCCCGTTGAGAAACTCTGCACACTAGCGAAGACTTTTTCAGGGCATTACGTTTCCAGAACAACAGACTCACATGGCTTCCCGAGGGCGTCGCAAAGTAACGTAACGAACTCGACGCAAGCCACAGGAGACTGACACACTCGCTTACCCAGAGGCTCATCGCCATCAGCCACTAAAAACACTGCGGGGGAATGAATAACTCGCATGGTTTCTTTTTTGGAATCCGGGTTCAAGCTAGTTTGCGCATTACCTGTGACTGGATTTCCCGCTGTGGCGTCGATGGGCTGGCTGCTAACTATCCTGGATGCCTGTTTAGCGTCTAGCTCCCGCCGATCGGTTGGCTGCGACGAGGCAGGCGTTTTAATTAACGAGCTGAGGTGCTGACTGTGTCGTGTCTGGGCGTTGATGGTGCTCGCTGCTGCGTGGCTGGTGCTATTTCGGTGGTAATTGACTCGGCGTGGCTTTGTGATGAGAATTAGGCACCCGCATAAAGGAGAGACACGGCGGGCAGGACACGAGGCTTCTAGAATGCCTCGAGGGCGTCTTCTGGATGTCATCGAAGGAATAAGCAAATCCAAGGTGACATGTCGCGGGAGGAGGCCATGTCATATATACAACTCCACCACCCAATGCCCTCTCCCATTACCTTGTTCCGTCAACGATCCATCACCATCGACAAGGCCATCACCCTCAACAAGGCATTGTCTGGCGCATCACAGCTCAACACCACTAACCAGCTAATCGAACCCTATCTCGGCTCCCCGTCCTTGGCTGGTCGTCGGATGCCAACGTCCCGTCTCCCCGCTAGAGATTCAGCACAACACCCTGCGCGGTCACACGCCAACGCTGCTCCTCCCATTCGTCTTTACCCCGGACGGGGATCAACAGCATATCCAAGCACCTGCAGCCCCGTTACTTAGCACCTCCAGTCCGGGGCGCGAGTCAAGCAACTGACTCGTGAGCCGTGACCGACTCCTGGGGCTGTTTTATGTACCTCTATGTGGACAATACTGCCGGCAAGCCAATTCATCCATTCAGAAACCGCGTTTGCAACAGTTGGACAATGATGCAAAACCAGTATGGCTCTCCCCCAAGCTCCATCTGCGCTGAATCATCCCCGGACCCAGTCTAAGCCGGCTTGCGGGGACGACACGGACTATACCAGGGGCCCGACCGCATTAGGGTATCTTCACAAAACATTGGTATTGTACTTCAGACCTCGGTGTTGGCTTCTTGAAACTAACAATGACGGTACTCGATACTTGGACTCGAGACTTGTCCCCCAGCTCCAAGGCGGGTGATGCTAAGCAAGCTGAGCGCAGATCAGGGACCGAGCACCACGATGGACAACCGAGACACCACGTCCTCTTGCATCTATAGTTCTGCTTGAGGTGGTATGCATAGTGCTCAAACACCCGCCTGTTATACATTGTCTCGACGCAGCTTACAACCTCCAACATCTGCCCTCTTTTTTGGCCCACAAACTGGGGCAGTCTCTCCTTTCTACGTCTTTTTGCCCAAGACTCTATCCCCTTTATACCCTTCCCTTCCATATACGCAGCCATGGGCGGCTTCGGCTCCGGGACCGCGGGGTTCCCCCAGATCGCCCTGTACATCATCATTGTCTTCCTGTCCATCGCCATGTACAATGTCGTCGAGTTGACCTGCATCATCTGGGGCACCTTCAAGCGCCATGCCGGTCTCTACTTCTGGTCCTTCCTGTGGGCCTCCTGGGGCATCCCGATATACTGCGGCGGCTTCCTTACCAAGTACTTTGCTTCCGCGTCGCTCGGGTACTTGGCCGGCACCATGATCAGCGTCGGCTGGGTGGCCATGGTGACGGGCCAGTCGCTGGTGCTGTGGTCTCGGCTGCATCTGGTGCTGCGGAACCGAAAGCGCCTGAAGATGGTCTTGTGGATGATCATCGTCGATGGTGTCGTCTGCCACGGCGCTATTATTCCCATGATTTTCGGCTCTTTTTCCCCGAACCCAGATCCTTGGGTTCAACCTTACTCTATCATGGAGAAGATCCAAGTCACTATTTTCTTTCTTCAGGAAATCATCATTTCCAGCTTCTACATTGTCGAAACCGTCAAGTTGATGCGGCTTGAGCGCACCATGGGAAACGGCAGGGCCAGCCGTCGCCTGATGAACCACCTCGTCCTCGTTAATCTTGTCATTATCCTCCTCGACATCACCATCCTCGGCCTCGAGTACGCCAACCAATACCAGTACCAGACGTCCTACAAGGCACTCGTCTACAGCACCAAGCTGAAGCTCGAGTTCACCATCCTGAACCGCCTGGTAGAGATGACGACCGGAAACACGGACGGCAGCTCCGGCCCCCGAAGCCGAACACAGCGCACGAACAACAGGACCGGAATCCCCCTCGACACGTACATCGGCGATGACGGGTCGAAACCCACGGGCGACGTCTCTTACCAGGCCTACGCCATGGGCGGCGGCGAGGACGGCCTGTCGGCTGAACAGGCTCACCGGGCACCGAACCATCGCGACGACCGGGTGATGATGACGACGGAGATTGTGGTCCAGCGCGAGGACAGACACAATGAAGAAACCGGGAGTATCGGCCGGAACTCATTGGCTGACTCGACGATTGGGCGAGCGAAGACTTTTGACGGCGGATCAAAATCCTCGTCAGAACTCCATTTGACTACACGCGGCTTTTGAGAGAATGAGGAATTGCTTGGTCTTTTACGGATGTCCTACATAGTGCAACTACTATACCCATTTCTTGCGTACACTAATTAATCTTCATCTTGTTTAATCGTTTCTAAAGCTGATGGCTCCTGATCAACTACTTGACCTTGGAGAGCCCAAACCCATTTGGCCGTCTGACTCTCCGATAGCAGGCCGGCGTTGGAGGAGGCGCCGGCTTGGAAGTCTAGCCTCAAGGCGAGGGCATACACATGCAGCGGCCTGGCTCAGGCTTTCGTTTCCTGTGGTTACTCTAGATTAGCGCGTGTGATAAAAGATCAAAAGGAGGCACTACTCGAGGAGTTGGGAAGGCACTCGAGAAGCTGGGAGAAGCGTGGGTGAACCCATGCGCCTCAATTGTTGAAAATACCGGTAGTATAGGCGATAGTGTGTTCCCTGAGCCAGCTGAATCCTTGAATGGGAACGGTGAGTAGCGTCTTTCATAAGGCTAAGTGAGAATAGGGTCTGAGACGGCCGCGAGATCCGACATAGTAAGACTCCCTACCGCCGCATCTGGACCGCCTCGCTGCTATAGCTTCCAGATAACGGTTGCGCTGGCGAGCAATGTCGTTGTCAGCTGTTATGGTAGGCTCGTTTTTCCTATACAATCGATCGATGGAGAGAAAACATATAGGTTCAGACCACTAGATGACGCAAAGACTAAAACATATCGCGATACAATGCCTCCGTCCCAGAGTGAAAACTGGCCATCTGCAACGTCTCCGAAAGCGACACCTCATCTCGCAAAGACGCTGACCGGCCCGTCGTCGTCCACAAAGTCTTGAACTCGCAGTTCCTTAGCACCTGAACCAGATCCGCCAGGTACTTCTCCACCGTCCTGTCGTCGAACCAGTGTAGGCCATCAATGACACAGAATAGCCTCGGCGGCATCAACTTTCCCAGATCGCGAAATAGGGCCATTGCTTCATCCCACGACCCAGCCGTGCCCGCGAACAAGCGGAATCGGGCCGAGGATAAGTCAGTCTCTGTTTCGAATATGGGTAACACGAGCTCGATCATCTGGCGTAACAGTGCCGAAACTAGAGAAATGACTCCTTGCATTACCGGCGACTCATCCGAGTCCGGTCGGAGCTGATGGCGACGAGGCAGCTCGCAGAAGTACGACATCACAGGAAAGCCGGACTGCGATGCCAAGTCGACAAACGACGCAGCAAAAATGCTCAAGGGGTTGTCAATGCCGTCGGCTTGGGAGGGGGGACCCTCGATCCAGAGCATTTGTGATGCCAAATCAGCGGACCACTCGATGAGTCGCGACAACGTCTCTCGGGGGATGCGAGCCGGAGCGAAGCGATCGCAAGGTATGCGCACTCGGTCACGGTCGAAGAAGGCCTCAAGGTGCATCGAGTTCCGGGCAACGTCATCGGCAGCGTATTCTATTGTCAGCGGTATGTTTCTTGACTGTGCCATCAAGAAGTTTGCTTGTGGAAAGTTGACCAACCTCCTGGATGCAGCTACTCCTGTTAGCAATTAGATAGCCAAGATCACACGTTGAGCCATGGGATTCTCACCTAGTTCTGCTCGTCGGTCATTGATCGAAGCTTGACCCTGTTGCTCCAGCATGAACTCAAGTCGCGAGGTAAGCTCCTTCACCTGACGGCCCGCTTCAATGAGCTCCTGCCTCTCGATCTGAGCTTGATGCAATTCCCCTTCAATTCTTGAAGCGTATTCCTGCATCTCTGCGCGATGTCTCGCATCGCCTTGCAAACCAACACGCAAGTCCCGATCCAGTCGTTCCAACTGTACCCGAGTGTGCCGGATTTCGGCGCGAGAGCTCTGCGAAACAATCGAGCGGATCTCAGATGCTTTTGCGTTGATCTTCTGGATGTCGTCCTCGAATTTCTTGTAGATGTTCTCGTTGAACGAGTCCAGCATCTTTCTATATCGCTTTCGCATGAAGGCGTCCATCACGTTGGAGAGAAAAAGAAAGATGTGCGCGTATAGCTCGGCCACCTTCTCCAGCACCCTCGTAGTGCGGAAGATCTCGAGTTCGGCCTTGAACTCCTTAATGTGCTCGCTGATAGCAGCTAGCGACTCAGCGAGGCCCTCGGCAAAGCGTTCGTGATTGACACTGGCCTAAAGGATTTAAGTTAGTATATATGCTAAGACGTTAGACCTCAGGCCTCAGAGCCTAAGACTCAAGTCTTAAATCTTCGAGGTTAGACCTTAGGTCCTACGGTATAAACATGCCTGAATAACCGCGTTCAGCGATCCGGTGAATAGTGACACATATTCGTTGCCTTGTGGAAGGACCTTAAGAAGGGCGCTGTGAGAGTCCAGAGTGCCACAGAATGAGTGAAAGGTCGACATGAACTTGCCGCCGCTGCCTTTTCGCTTAGTCTGCCACTTAGAATTCAGGTCTCGCACCATATCGAGAACGCCTTCGATAGTAGGCTCGGACTTTGTCAAGTCCAGCTTGTCTTCCTTGGAGCAGTTTCCGTGAAATGTAACCCATTTCCCCCGAAGCTGGGTTGCCTCGACCGAGATCAGAGCGCTCACTGGGTCGCTACTTATGGTTAATACGCAAAAAGTCGTGGCGCCCTTCTCCATACTCACTCCTCTGTAGTTGAAGGCGTGATGGGGTCGAAGAACTTCCTCCAGGGATCTTCTATGTCCTCCCTCTCCAGCCCGTCAACGTTGCGTCGCAGGATTTCGCCGAGAGGATACGCATCGCCGTCAGGAGACAATCGCTCGGCGACTTCGAGACTATAGGTGCGTACCAGTCGTCTAGCTTCCATGGCATCTTCCATGACCACAGTAACACTGTATCTGCCCGCTTGATGCCGTTCCCTTCTATTCTCACGCGAAGATAGAGACGTCACCTTTATCAGAAATCAGGCTGCGGCTAAGAATAGGATCGCCACACCATTTTGCCGCTGCGCCCGGCAGCCTGCAGCCTCCAAGTTAGCCGAGGGTCATCGTCTTCTCTCGTTGGCCAGAAGAGTTGCGTGAGTTGCACATTCGTCGGTTTTGGGCGGCCGAGTGCGTATGCCGGCAGATTGAATTCTCGCGTTGTACATTGGTCGCCTTATTACCAATGCGACCAAGTATGCTGACGGGCGCCTTGCCAGATATATTTACCCCCGTTTCTCAGTGCTCTGAGACTAACGAGTTTCGATTCCTAAACATTCTTGTTTTCCCTTCTTTGACCTTCTGGAGGCTCTATTTCGCTTCCCAATCTCTAAACCAACCATCACTTCCCTCCACGATGTCTGCAGGGACGGAAGCCGAGACGCATGGCCTTCATACCTCTGTGGGTCGGCTTGATCCTGAAGCAGAGACCGAGAGCAACGTCTCCCAGAAGGCTGAGAAAAAAACCTGGGTCAGGTACCGGGTGGAATATCGCGACCGCACCACCGACGAACTCATCCGCAAAGTAGACACTGAAGAGTTCCAGGCCGAGCACGAGGCGTCCGACGAAATTCAAGAGCCTATATTCGAGCTCGTCACTACAATCAGGACGCGAGTCGCGGAAGCTGTTCCAGCCAAAAGTGAAAATGTGACTGCTCGGGCAATCAACGATCAGGTGGCCGCTCTAGCCATGACGCCGCCGACATACCACGTGAAGATTTATTCCCTCGCTCTCATCAACGCCATCCAGTCTGTGGTCGAGTACTACCCATCGGAAGACTTGACAGGCGACATCCTCTCCATTAAATGGCCGTATGCCGTCTTGGCGCATCACTACGAGGAGCTTGCGGAGTTCGGGGCGGAATGCGCGAAGGAAACAGAGCTCTGCGTCAAGAAACGCAATGCCAAGGAACACATCGACCTGCTGCTCAAGTTTCTCGATGATCACGTCATGGTCGACGTCCGTGCCGAGCAGGAGCGTAACAAGAATGGCTTCGCTACGTTTGCACACCTGTGGGTTTCCCAAAAGCCAGGAAACACCATCATTCCTCTTGTAAAAAAACAAACGGACATGGAAGCCCTAGTGATTCACTCGGTAGAAGGCGGTACCTTTGTGGATCCGCCTTCGGAGCTCCGAGTGGTTTTCTGGAATCTCGCATATGACGGGCAATGGCTCGGTAGAGTCCGCTGTGGCATCACCGTTGAAAAATATGACGGCGAAGAGCCCATCGAGAAACTGTTCTTGGCCGTAGACAAAGACGACCTAGAAGGCTGTGAGAACAAGGATGCTCACGAGATTATCCAAAGGCAGCTGGATTACGGGAAGAAATACCGCTTTCTTCTACGTAAACAGTGCCAGCATTACAAAGGCAAAAGCGGGGAGTTTCCGTTCAACGAGGCACGTCCTACACCAACCAGTCTATGTAATTAATGCTGATAACCTCAAAGGTCGATAGCCTCGTAATGGCCGACTTAGACAGCTACTACGCCTCAGCTGTGTGGAATAAACCACAACTAATGGACATGTCCGACATCCGAAACTGGACCACGCATTGCTCTTGCCATATTTGCAAGGACCGACAGGGCTCTGAGGGAGAACAAATGACGTCTTTATTCGAGGACTACAACGATATTGCCACAGACGAAGGGCCGGAGTTGACTCCGCATCAATATCTGCTGTGCCAGCAGCGAATGAAGACTTTCATCTTCGGGACTCGGCGATGGGGTAAGAAATACTCTAACTATAGATACAATTTATTTTCAACTAACAGAATGATGTAGAGCTCCTTCACGTGAGACACTTCCAAGAGCCAAGGTTTGACGAAGGCATGATCAACAGTCTGGTCATGCACGACGGACGCAAAAGCCTCCTCAAAGCGCTTTCCAAGACATTCGCCCGGCGCAACAAACGCGATGAGGTGGTACCTGGAGACATGTGGTCTGCCGACTTTGTCAAAGAGAAGGGAAGTGGTCTGATCTTCCTCCTACACGGGAAACCTGGCGTGGGAAAGACATGCACGGCTGGCAAGCGTCATTCATGAGACTTCTCTCGAGCTATGCTAACTCGACGTCTAGAATGCATTGCGGCATTCACGCGACGGCCACTCATGATCCTCACCCCTAGCGACATCGGAACATCAATCAATGATGTTGAAAGCAATTTGATGAAGAACTTCAAAACAGCGAGGAGCTGGGGTGCAGTTCTTCTGATCGACGAGGCAGATGTCTTCATGGAGCAGCGTACAGCAGCCGATCTCGAGCGCAACAGTCTCGTCGCCGGTTAGTTTTTGGAAAGACTCTATAACTAACGGAGTTGACTCTGATATCCCAGCCTTCCTCCGTCAACTCGAAAACTACGACGGCATCTTGTTCCTCACCACTAACCGCGTCGGTTCCTTCGACGACGCCTTCATCTCCCGCGTCCACGTACAAATGTACTACCCTGATTTCACCGACGATCAGCGCCAGCAGGTGTGGAAGACTTTCATCGACAAGCTTGCCCGCGAGAAGAGCGAGTCGATGCGCCTCAACATCGACGCCAAAGAGTACATCCGCGGCGCCGAGATGCGAGCCGTGAAGTGGAACGGGCGTGAGATACGAAACGGTAGGACCCCCGAATATATTCAAGTATAGCGCGCCCTATTGATGTTTTATCTTCTGTCCCACAGCTTTCCAGACCGCGGTTGCGTTGGCCGAGTACGACGCGGAGGTGGACGAGGAGGGCAAGACGATTGTCAACGACACTCACTTCCGGTCCGTCGTGGAGCTCTCGCGCGACTTCAAGGACTATCTCGAGGAGTTGCATCGCGGCGACGAATCGATGCGGGCACAGAGGAAGTATGAGAGACTCGACACCTTTTCAACGCCCGTGAAGGGCAACTAATCCTAGAATAGATGAATTAGGAGTAGTCTATTCGCACCAACCGCAAATGAGATCTTGAAATGCCAGAATAGCCCTTAGCATTAGTCCTTCTTGTGCTAAACATCAGTCTCCCCTAAAGCCTAGTCTAAGATGTCCTAGGAATCAAAGTAGAAGTCCCTTCAGAGCATGCTAAGAAATATTTACAATAGATTCAGCTCAACCCTTTTTCAGTAATACTGGAAAGTCGGGGCTGGAAATACAGCTAACACACCTGTGGTCTACTTGGCTGTGTCTTAAACGATAATTCCTTCGATAGTCTAGGCTGATGTACTAGCCTCTATCTGGAAACAGAGATAAAGGAAAGAAGAAGAATTATGCATATATAAAAGGGAAGGTGTTAGTGCGGTGGATCGACCGGCACTTTTGTTCCTTTGCTGTATCATAGGATCTCAAAAGTGTGAGCTGTAAATCAAGGGCCCACAGAGCGGACCAATAGAACTCGGTTATCCGCACAGTAGCATTGGAAGTTAGTGATTCTGCGGGATGGTTTGTGAACTGGCGTGATATCTTCCGGGCGCTTCCGCAAGAGAGCAACACTACCACGCTTATCACCGAGCCTAGGGCCGGAACTAGGGCAAGGCTGGCTGAAGCATCTCCCCGTCTTAAACAAAAGGTTCCCATTACAGGCAATGATTTGCACACTCTACAACCAGTTTCTACAGTAGGTTAGTCTAAGCTTTCTTCGGAGTTCCTTTGGCAATTCTATCGCAGTAGATCCCTGTGGTATCATCAGTGAAGACTGAGCAATCAGAAACCACGGTTGATCTTTGAGATCCCCCCCCTGACCATCACATGCTTCGACTGAACAGACCCTGGCCTCTAAGGGATCTCTCCCACATCCCTCAGTTTCCAGGCTCGATTGAGAAGGTCTCATCGTAGATCTGATTCGCGGATGGTGGGAAAGCATTCCCAAGTGGGAAAGGAGGCCGATGCACCAGCGGTTATGTTGCGGGGTGGATTGGGCGTTTATTTCCGATATTGGCGTGTTTGTTTGTAAGTGGGAGCTGAATCGGCAACGACGGCACGTTGATTCTCTGCCTTCTACTTTTAGCCCGGTCTTTTGACATTGGACCTTCAAAAGGTCTTTGCATTTCTTTCGCATTGAGGAGGAGATTAGATAAGACCTGTCTAAATTCTCGATGTAGGTAAGAGGGTGGTTAGGCGGTAGCAGTTGGGCATTCTGTGACGAGTGACAGCCATATACTTCGTGCCAAGGATTTGTATATAAATATTGACGACCGCTGCCTCTCTTTGAAAAATCAAACCAGTCAACAACTTCTCTCTTACAACTGCCTTCATCATTCTATTCCAGCTCTCACCATGACGCCAATCCTCACCCTCGCTATCGCACTTGCGATGCCAGCCATGTCCCTGGCGGCAGCAATTACAAAGCCGTTTGGACTCACGGGTCGTGCAGAGAGTATCGTGGGCGGGACCACAGCTTCTTCTGGCGAGTTCCCCTACATCGTCAGTCTCTCGCATAGCGGCTCGCACTTTTGCGGCGGCGTGCTGCTGAACGCCAATACTGTTCTCACCGCAGCTCATTGCTCGGTGGACTACGCGGCCTCAACTGTCAAAGTCCGCGCAGGAACCCTCGTAAGCTCTTTTGTCTTCACTTTATTTACGCCTCACTCCCGCGGACTGTATGAACTGACTAGTATGTAGACCTGGGCGTCTGGCGGCACGCAAGTTGGCGTTTCTTCTATTGTTGTTCATCCTTCGTACAGTTCGTCGACAATCAACAATGACGTCGCTGTCTGGCACTTGTCGACCCCCATTGCGTCAAGCTCGACGATTGGCTACGCTACGCTTCCGGTGCAAGGCTCTGATCCCGTTGCAGGCACCACGACAACAGTCGCAGGCTGGTATGTGCTCCCCACGCCGGAGATGCCAACCCCCGGCAAATATTGAGAACTGTGCTAACTCGAAGAATAGGGGACTTTTGACTGAGAATGGTTCAACGTTGCCGGCGACTCTCAGAAAGGTCTCGGTGCCCGTGGTTTCGCGTGCTACCTGTCGGGCTGAGTATGGTACGTCTGCCGTCACAGACAACATGTTCTGTGCAGGCCTGGCTGCGGGAGGTAAAGACTCCTGCTCGGGTGACAGTGGTGGCCCTATAGTAGATGACTCGAAGGTCCTTATCGGATTAGTCTCCTGGGGCCAGGGATGTGCTGAAGCTGGTTATGCTGGTGTTTATTCCCGACTCGGCAACTACGTCACTTGGATCAACAACAACAAGTGGACTTCTTAGTCCTGAGTGGCTGATGCTACTGTTGTATTGGTTGTTGATGTTGGATGGTTGATGGTTAGTTGTTGGTAGTTAGTTGCGGATGGTTGGTTGCGGATAGTTGGGTTGCTGATGGTAGCTAAAGAAATAACGACTGCATATAGTTGGCGAGCAGGAGATTAGAACATGAGGAGTTCCTACATTGCAGTCTGCCTAGTGCAAACACAACCGAATGGATGGGACGCGCTCAAAAGTAGTTGACAATCATTACCAACTTACAGGTGCTAACCCATATCAAAAGACCGAAGAAGACACAGTTGTAAAGTAAGAATGTTACAAAAGTGTCTGACGTCTTCCTAGTCTATCTACTGCATCGTCCACTATAATTTAGCACATTGTTTGCTGTACCACTCTTACATAGATACGCATCACAATTTCGTCTTAGTCTAGTGCTTGGCTCAATGATTGGGGTCTCACGAGGCAGAAAATACAACCCCGGTTTCAGGAAAGAGGCCACGCTTACTAAACAAGTTAAACGTTCAACTCCTTTAATCGTGTAAACTGAGTTCGATTTTCGGTTGATCGGAGTAAATCAAGAGTGTAGATTTTTGTTTGCAATTAGCTCTTCTAGGCCGTGGGCCATCAGCAGAGCTCTTGGTCGAGAATACCGTCATAAGATCTAAAATTCTTACGAACCTCAGTCTATGGTGTTCAGCTTACTTCACACCTTTCCCGTCATGTCAAATGCGGTCCAGCCACCAAAGGCAGCGCCCTGCCAAGACTCCTGACACCGGAACGCTGGTGCCGGACAAGGTTGTCGATGACGACGGCATGCAAGGACAGGCTTACAGTGGAGATTCAGCTCAAACATTTTCCATCAATACCTGGCAAACAGCTCAAGCCATGATGTGAATCATCCGAAAACAGCCCCTCTTTTCCCCAGGATGCATCCTGTCGACAAGCGGGCGGGAAGGTGCATAATAAGCTTAGCAGCTGTTGATCACGGATCAGCAAATACGTCATATGCGCCCCGACATCCCGGGACATCAAAGAACAAAACTCACGTTCTGTGACCACGTAAAACCCACAATTACTGCTCTATTCATGATCATCCTCGTTGACAGTTCAATACGAAGCCCACTCCGAAATGGTCGGCAAACGACTCTTATCCACCGGCGATGTTCCGAAGTACCACCCTGCGCACGACAAGCGAGACCATCCCCGGGATCTCGAGACTGGCTACTCGGCGAACGGCCGTGGCCAAAGACCCCGGATCGCCCAGTTCCAAGATGCCGCCCGCACGGCGCTGGAAGACACCCGTCGCATGGAGCTCAAGCACGCCCTCCTCCATGGGATCGACCGAGACGGCTTGGAGAAGTATCGCAAGACAGACAAGGACTTGAGAGACATAACGAACAAGAAGTTGCGCGCCTTCTACACCGCGCAGAACGAGCGTCTCAACGACTGGCTCGAAGTGGACGCGTTAGTGGTCTCAATGGCTGATGAAGTCCTGCATTCAATGGACCCGGACCCTGACCACGACGGCGATCAGGAACGGACCGGTGGTATACAACGCGTGGCGGGCAATATCGGCGAGCTGCTTCCCGAAGAAGAGAAGACAAAGAGGCGGAAGGCGAGTCGACGAGCCAAGCTGGCCATCAACGTCAACGTCGTGGCCAATATTCTTCTACTGGTTGGCAAGGCATTTGCTGTCTTCACGACGGGTTCCCTGTCGCTGGTCGCTTCGCTCGTGGACTCGGCGCTTGATCTGCTGTGCACCCTCATCGTGTGGTCGACGAACCGGCTCGTCCTGTGGCGGCTTAACGCGCTGCGCAAAAGATTCCCGGTTGGTCGACGACGACTAGAACCGCTCGGGATTCTGGTCTTTTCCATCATCATGGTCATTTCGTTCCTGCAGATCCTGCAAGAGTCTGTATCTCGCCTCATGCCACCGCATCACAAGGCCGAGATCCTCAGCTGGGCGGCCATCGGCTCGCTGGTGGCCACCGTCGTCATCAAAGGCACCATCGGGCTGGGATGTCGCTCGGTCAAGACGTCGCAGGTGCAGGCGTTGGTGCAGGACTGCAAAACCGACGTCATCTTCAACACGCTCTCGCTACTGTTCCCGGTGATCGGCTACCGCGCGAATATATGGTGGCTGGACTCGGTGGGTGCCGGCCTGCTCTCGCTCTTCATCATCTACGACTGGGGCCACACGTGCTTCGAGAACGTGGTGCGCCTATCGGGCGAGGCGGCAAACGACCACACGCTGAAGAAGCTGATCTACCTGGCGTATCGCTTCGCACCGGTCGTGGCTGGGTTTAAAAACGTCACGGCGTATCATGCCGGCGATGGCGTCTGGGTAGAGTTTGATGTGCTGCTGGACGAGAAGACGCCGTTGAACCAGTCGCATGACATCGCCGAGACGCTACAGTACTGTGCGGAGGGGCTGGTTGAGGTGGACAGGGCATTTGTGACGACTGATTATGCTGCTTCAGGACCGCTGGGACATGCTCTTGATTCGGAATGGAACCACTGATATCTTCCAGGCGTGTTAATTGAGAAGTGGGTGCAATGCACGCAAACAGGGTTTGGCAATGGGACGACCAAATACAAGCATAAACCTAAAGATAGACCGAAATTGTGACTTTTGCAGCTCTATCTTATACCCTCGGGCATTAGCTCTAGGGTATGTATCATGTTATGCCCTAGGTAGTCGACTGTTGATCGTTGGGAATGTCCGCACCGATACACGAGAAGAGAGAAAGATCAAATAAATGAGTGTATTATTCGTTAAATAATGTAGTACTGCGATTTAAATATCAGCTTGTCACGGGCGCTTTGAGGATGTTCGTGGTGATGCTACACTAACACGACGGACAACATCGAGTCTGTACTGGCGAAGATCACGAAATGGCGAGTTAAATGCCTCACTTACCCCCAGGAACGAAATGCCATTTTGGCCGTCGACTGCAGCACAGAGTGAATGAACAGAATAGTCTAGTTTGGCAAAATTTTCCAATTTTCCGAGTTTTTTTCGTCTTTTACAGTTTTCTCGTTTTTTTGAGTGGTTCCATCGAAGTCTCGGGCCAGTAGCTCGCTAGGAGTTCCATTTCGTTTCAAAATCCTGTAGCGCCTTTTTTGCCCTTCGCTCGCCGTCTCTCCGTCTATCAGCCGCCTGGGAGCCACCACTCTGTCCGCCCATTGTGTATAGTCGCTCGTTCACCGGTGCATCGTCGAGGATGCTCGAGGAGAATCGCTGTGTACCGTATCGCTCGGCCGGTGGTTCCGCGCGCGGACGATGGGGCCTTCACCAAGTCTCAGACTCTGTCTCGGACATCAGGAACAAACTCATACGCGTTACCGTTGCCATGGCCGCTGGGAACGCTCCCGACGGAGACGCAAACGCTTTCGGAGCCCGGGGGCGGAGGTGGAGGCCGCGGTGGCCGGGATTGAGACGGCGGATGCTGGCCCGGAGGCGGCTGTGGCTGAGGCGCCGACGATGTGGCAGTGCGCGAATCCATTTTTTCGTCCCAGAATGGCTGGATGGGACGGGGAACCGGCGCAAAACTGTGGCTGGTGCGTGTGTGAGTTGCTCGCGCGATGGTTCAGAGCGCTCCGAGGAAGCGCAACAAAGAGCAGACGGGACGGAGAACAAAGAAACAGCAGCAGCAGAATCTAAGTTAGGCCGTGATTGAAATCTTTAAAACAAAGAGAACGGGGCGGCCGGCTGTCATAATGGCTTTGTTGAGGGGAACACCCTGGCCAGCGGCGAGTCCACAGATGCGAGAGCCCACACCCTCCAAACAGCACACACAGCACCATGACGCGGAAGAAAGGCCTCTAGCCCACGGAGGCCATAGAAACTAGAAAAACGCACAGCTGTGACAAGTTTGGCTGTGTGATAACGCTGGGGGGCTCCCGCAGAGTGCCGCGGACCAGGGTTGTTCCTTGTTATCACAGCGCCAAATGACTCGCGATGGATGCCCAACTTGTCACAAGCGTGATTTTACTCGCCGATTGGTTGGGCTGTGGCCAGTCACGTCGCTACACGGTGTGTGTCTGAGCCCCCTCGCCTCACCAAAACGTCATCATGCCACACACTTCATTTCCCCTTTATACACTTCTCTTGCCTCCGCGTCCGCCGTATCTGTGTCGCTTGACCATCTCTTCTCTCCTGGCGACCCACCGCGCGGACCGCTGTACACCTGGCGATAAAAGAAGAGGCGACAAGGCGTCGACGAGGCGCCCACGAGGCTACGAGGCCAACCGTCTCACATTGTGTTTTCGTCGCTTGATAAAAACCCAACCGCAGCCTAGTTAAGGTCGGCCTCCCGCATAACAGGTCGGCCTCCCAGTGTCTATCAAGTGTTCTACGGTGTCTTAGCCATCACCGCTGCTCTTGAGTGTCGCTCCGTAGAAGTCGCAACAACATGGGCGCTTCTCTGCAGCACGACAGAGTCGACGATGCCGATGCCAGTGTCAGCGGGGTTGGGAGTTGGGTCAGCAGCCACTCTGGCAGCGAGGCCGACGAAAGTGACCTGGGATCGCCGTCAAACTGCGTTGACAATGAAGAGGAGCTCGGCATGACCTTGATCATCGACTATCGTCTCCTGGACAACGACGCCCAACAAATATCTGTTCCTGCCGAAACAACTCCACAGTCGCTCAGCCGGTCTCAGTCAAAGGACCGCGATGATCGTGAAGGCGATTTTGGCATGTCGTGGGTAATCGACTATTCAAAGCAGCAGCCTGATCGCCTCTTGGACAAGGACGTCCAAGAGATACCTCCTGCCACCGAGACAACCCCCCCGTCGCTCACCCAGCAAGATACATTGAGCACTCGCAGTGGTAACTTGGATCCTTTTCTGCCTTCAAGGCATGGGAATAGATGTCTGGATTGCTCTGGGCCGAATCAGCAAGCTACCAACTCGGCCCAGCATCCAGCTATTTTCGATTCTCCAACGGCAACAGAAGATTCAACATCTATCCCTGCGTCGGAAAATTTGCAGGACATACTTGTTGCTTCGCCAGCTTCTTCATATTCCGAAAGCGACTGTGACAGCCCCTTCGATCTACCTACAAGCTCTCCTCCGACAACGCCTTCGACCGAGCCACCAACCTCTCCTGACAGACCAGAGTGGGAAGATTACGAACCCTATGAACAGGACATGTCGTCACCGCCAGATCATGGGGATGATGCATTGGGACCTAGTAGTCTCATCAATTCAACTATACCATATCTTCGAACCGTCCCCACTGCACCGCCAGCCGACAGCAATACCTCCCACGCGGACGTCTCAACAACAACAACAACATGGCAAGACAGGGATGAAAGCGGAAGCATTTCGAACAAAAGCCGGAAGAAGAGGTCTCGGGAAGATACAGCTGGTGATCACGAAAAGGACCAGAATCAAGTCGATGCAAACCAGGCAAAGCGATGCAAAACCGAAGAACACCATCAATCTTTGGCTTGTCCGTTCTACAAACACGATCCAATCCGCCACAGACGTTGTCACACATATGTGATGAAGCGCATCTCCTATGTAAAGCAACATCTTCAAAGAAACCACCAACAGCCAATCCACTGCATGGTTTGCATGACTGTCTTTGACGACGAAGATCGCCTTTTCGAGCACAGTCGAGCCCAAAACTGCCAGATGCGTCCTCGAGACCAGCGCCCGGACGGCATGACTCCGAAACAGCAGAAGCAACTCGCTGTCCGCGCAAACCAGAAAAAGAGTGAACCTGAGCAATGGTATGAAATTTACGCCATGCTGTTTCCGGGCGCGGACCGGCCCAGCTCGCCATACGTTATCAGAGACCTCTCCGAAGACATGAGTAGCTTCCGCGAGTTTGTAGAAGGACAAGGCGGAAAGATGATTCAAGATAGGCTTATCAAAAGTCTCCCAGGATCCATGGTGGAGGAGAACCTTCTCAGGAGTCTCATTCATTCTGCTATTCAGGACATATTTCCTCAATGGAGGAATCAGAGTCTGAACTATACTCAGGGACAGATCGGCGGTGAAGCCGCGAGTGAAGAGATTGAGATTGACGCCGCGTCGCCAAATACGGACAGGACTGAAGGACGAAGTGACACTATAAGTAGCCGAAGCACCGAAGGTCACAAAGCCGTAGAAAGCGTTCAGGTGGAAAGCGTTCAGGTGGAAAGCGTTCAGGTGGAAAGTGTCCAGACGGAAAGTGTCCAGACAACGAGCAGTCACACTACAAGCAACAATGAGACGGGGAACAACGAAGATGCTGGAAGCAATGGGACTGTAAGCAACGGGACACAAACTTCCCCGAGCGGCGTAGAGAAGAGGAATGAGGTTACCAGTCCAGGGTCTACGGAGACATGGTCGAACGCCGCCACCCCCTTGGCCCATCTTCCAAAGGCCTAACCTTTTGCCGCTTCGGGGAGCCTCCGGGGCAGGATTCCCATCTTAACACTTTCTTTTGTTAGTTCAAGGAAAACCCTATTCCTTGGGATCCGTTCCAGGAGAACGGATCATCTGGGGACTAGGAGACAGTTTGCGATGGTATTTCTATATGCTGAAGGATTACCCTCAATCAATCAAGGCTTTTATTCTTAGCAGAGCAGTGTTTGACAGCACTATACGCCTTGTGCAGTTTGCTGTCACACGGAGATGCTTCCTTTCGTTGAAAGGATTCAGGCTGATTCCGACAGTTGTTCGAATTTGACGTCCATATCCTGGAGGCTATTAGCGGAAGCAGCTCTGTTCCTAGACCTCAAGACGAAGAGGACAATTTGTACATGAGGTCTACTACGTCGTGACGGACTTGATGACGAGGAAACGTCGGAGATAAAACGCGTTCTTTTTACCGCGATTTTCAACGTGCCTTAATGGAACTCGCTAAGCCTATGAAACAATACATTGATTTTCAGAGGAATTGGCTAGTGAACTTTGCGAATGCTTGAAAATTCCGAATACAGGTTCCAGAGACTAACGGGGATGTATATAAAATGGGAAGCGTAGCTTAAGAACTGGCTTATACAATAGGACAAGACTAAGTAGTTTCGAAGAGGGATACTATTGGTGCCAAATTCGAGGACCTCATTGCTAGATTATGCAAAGCGGACAGAAACGTCAAGTTCGAATGCCAAGCTTCGCCTTTCAGGTAAGTTATTTTAAAACCCACCTATTAACCAACGAGTATTACAGTGATCAAGTGTCTTGACTTGATCGCTCTCATCGAACACTCTAGAAACAGCTTAATGTATAATCCGAATCTCGACCCAGATGATTTCCTTTTCTCGTGCGTGAGAGGAAGTAGTGCCGGAGCATGGCGTGTAGGACATGGTTAAACTTGACTGGGACAACCAGCTCGACGAGATAAAGGCCGCTGAGAAGAAGATGGTAAGGGTTTCGATATAATACAGTACTGAGTAGGTCAGGCTGTACCACAGGATCTCGCCTGCATCACACTCTTCGAGAAGATGTATCTCAAGGTATCCATTCGGCCTGTCCGGACCGGGCCAGGTATCACCGCCGGTCTATCGTCCGCGCTGACTCTCAGCCTGGCTCTTGCTGATGGCGATAGAGGTGGCATCAAGACGCAACTGATAAAGCATCAAGGGGAAGCTGGGCACTATAACGCAGAAGGTCAGACTATATCTTGAGTAAGATGGAGGCTTAATCTCTAGTGCTATTTGCACGTACATCTAGTATAAAGTTGATCGATCAGCACTCGAGAAGAAATATAACAACGAGCTACAGGACGACGCCTGCTATTACTTGAAATTCCAAGCAATAGCACTTTTAGTGAGATAGCCTTGGTCTGTCAATAACTTGTGGGTTCCAACGCCTAAAGATAACATACGCTTATCAAGCTGAAATCGTTCCCACCAGGACTTGATTCTCTCTACAAGTGAATGATGATGCAATACATACGTAACATCCTGCGGCTCCTTCCCGACTCATCGGGAAGGAATTATGTACTTTGTACATCGATCGGCAAAGAATTTCCTCCTCGAGAAGGCATGCGATCAAATCCTGGCCTACCAACACCGCGTCATCTTGTCTAGATTGCCAGTGGTTCTCTCAAGGACGCTCCGTGTAGAAGTTCATTGATCTCAGCCCTGCCCCCTAAGAGAGAGGGCCCAAATATATAGCCTTTCCCCTTCTGATCACCACGGCGAGCTGTGGTTGTTCCGGTTGGACTAGTTCTGAGGTTGCCCCTGCGGCCTTTGTGAGCGTAGCTAGGAGCGCGGCCGTAGACAGAGCACGGTCGCAGCCAGCGAACCGTGTGTCCCAGACATCAGAACCGGTTTTCGTATGCATCATGACAGGTTCTAGTTCAAATGTCGGTGGATGCTGTTTCGGAGGTGCTCTGAATCAGGCGTAGGCATTGAAGGATGCAGGTTTCCAATGCCAGGCTACAGCACTTAGAGTTGACTGTGAATTTAAAGACCTAACGTCATCCTCTCCGAGGAAAATCAACATTCACTAATCTTAAACTGCGAATCCTTAACCTGATCACGCGCGGCCGCAATCAATCTCGCCGCGACACCCTCATCGATCGGTTCCACAGCGCCAAAAACATCGTGCAAGCCCTTATCCTGCTGCACCAGCCCATCCGTTCTGTACTGGATCTTGACGAAAAAGCCCTCCACGTCCGTGATCGAGGACGGACCGTCGGCCAGCGTGGCCAGGATGTGAAGGAAGACGGCCAGTGCGGGGTGGCATTTGGCCGTGCCCTGGATGATGGTGAAGTGCTCCCCCATGCGCTCAAACTGTTCGAGAATGTCGGAAGACGAGGGGATTAGATAGGTCCCTTCCAGGGATGAGAGCGGGATGACATGACGTCGGATCCGGGGTGTAGGAGACCATGAGCCCTTGGGGGACGCCTTGGACTTTGTTTCGGCTACCGCCCAGATGGCTGCTGAAGGCTCGTGGATCAGGTCGTCTAGTCTGGTCTTCGCTTCATCTACGCCAACTTGTCTCTGCAGGTCTGCATGCTGCTCAGCGAAATAATAGAGAAGGCGCCTCCAGACAAAGCGCTCAATGTACTTGGGCTCGATGTCTTCCATTAATCCTGCCAGGCGGATGAGGACTAAGAAGCCATCCATCGGGTATGCGAGCAAGGGGTTCTCCTGAAGCACGGGATGAAACCCGCAGAACGCGACGTGGAGAGTTTGCTGCAGAGGCATGTTGTCATTCACCACGCCTAATAGCGGGCTGCCGACCGGCGTGAGTCCGGCTCGAGTAGAAATTCCCGGAAGCTGGGACAACTCTTTGCAGCACCATTTCAGGCTTCTTAAGGTCAGAGAGTTCGGTGGCTCCGCATTGTCGATTAGGTCCTCGAATGTTATGCAGAGTGTCGAGAGAAAGACAAGGGATACGATTCTCTGGTGAAAGCGCTGACCGTATACTTCCCCCAATCCCTCCTCCCATAGGTTCCGGTTCTCCTTGACCATGAGGGACACTAAAGGCAAGACCATAGTGACGCGGTCGCCGTTGGGCAGCTCGCCTGCCTGGAGGAGTAGGAATGCGCAAGCATCGCAGCACGTGATGGGAAGTATGACATCTGTCTCTGGATAGTTTCCGAGGACGAAGGGATACTTGTGACCAGCCTTTTGGCCGGGATTTGGAAGGTGCTGTGTTGCTGGCTCCTGTGAACTGGCCTGCAGCAGCAGGGTCTGGATGGAGTTGGGCTGTCGGCAAATCGAGCACGTATCGTATAGCGCGGATTGGAAGCCCAGACTTGAGATCCGCTCACCTTTGAAGCCCGGAAGGAACAGCAAGTCCGTACTTTTAGCTCTGGGTTGCCACCCAGATGGCAGCGGTTGACTACCATGGGCTGTTGGCGGCTGGGGGCTCAGCGGGCTGCGTCTCGGCTCGGCTTGCGTGGAGCTTCGAGCGGCACTCGTATACGGCGCCCGGTGGTCCTGGTATCCCGGAGAAGACATTGGCGTGAGCATTGCCGGGCTCACCGGGAGCTGGTGGTTGTGGATTCTCATGGTCGAGAGTACCTCGGTCAGAGTTTCGTCGAGTTTGCGGGAAAGCTCCCAGTCGGCGTCGACCCTTGCTTCGAAACGACTCCAGTTTTGCACATGCTGAAGTCGAAGCATGGACCTGAGAGCCGCTGTTTCGACGAGTGCAGATTCGTCGAGCATGTTGGGCGGGTTCCCGGTTCCCTGAGACGTAGATGCAAGGCGATGCCAAAGATCCTCGGGTTGTTGGTCTGACGCTTGGTTCGCTGACACTGCCTGTAAAAGGCGGATCATTGTCTGCTTACCCTGGGAGTTGATGTCTTCTCGCTCCCAAAACGCCACTTCAGGCATCTTGTGAGTTCGACGGGCGGTCTCCAGCCACAACTTAACCGAGGAACCTTTGCCGCGGGTCTTGGCCGCAAGCAGGATCACATCCAGGGCCGAGTAATCTGACAGCAGCTCAAGAGTCTCCTCCGCAGAGACGGTGTTTTCGTAGATAGCCGACATGTCGAATTTCTCCCCCCCGGGAAGCACCACCACGTCTCTCGCGAGTATGATGGGGCTGGGAACCCTCACAACAGACAAGTCGTCGTAAGTGATCTGAGTGAGGTCCTCCCAGCGTGTCGTCGGTCCAAAGGACGTGAATCGAGAGTGTCCCGGGAGCAGGCTAGCAAACGACCCCTTGGCTTGGAAGACATAGACGTCGCTGGTCCTCACGTCATGGAAGAGAAAGACACAGTGCGGAGCAACGGCGAATACGGACATGCCGACTGATACGTTGCATTCAAACGGGGAGCGATGTCGATACCCAAAGAGAATGATGACGGAAGCGGTGCCATGCAGACCTGTGCTTGAGATGGCATTGGCGAACTTGTTGACAAGACGTTCCTTGATGTAGCCGTCGGTCATGAGGAACCAAAGCTTTGCTTGTTGTAGATGACACCTGCTCTCGGCGTCCTTGAGAACGACGGACGGATCCGTCCCCGCGCCGGGATGCAGGTACCTGACATGAGCTGGAGACATGGACTTATAGGATCGGCCGTCCCAGGGCAAGATGTGAGATTGGGAGGCAAGGATGCTCGACTCTATCTTCCCCGTCATGTGGGCAATGACGGCCTTCTCTTGGTCTAAGCATCTCCCTTTTGTGCTTCCGGAGATGTCTACAGCAAACACCAGAGGAAGGTTTCGGATCTCTGTTGGCACATCGGCCTCTTCAGACGTACGAGAGTCTGACGAGGGGGGCGAGAGCTGGGCCCATTCTCGATGCAGCGGCGGCGCTGGCGGAGCTCTGGCACCGGGTTGTTGAGGAGAGGAAATCGCGGGGCTGGTGGGCGGCGGCGAGGCTATGGCCCAAGACCCTTGGGGAGAGGAAGTCGAGGAACTGGCAATGGGCGACGCGGCGATGCCCGCTTGTTGAGGCGAGAAGGTCGAGGGACTGATTGGCGGCGTTGCAAATAACGAAAGAGGAGCGGTCGAGTCGGCAGTCAGGAATCCCCCGGTGGTTGGGAAGCTATCATCAATGCTAGACACATCTGGCTGCGATGAACTCCGTAGGTGCTTGACACGGAATCGATCTCGCAAGCCTCGGAGAAGATTCGTGCTCCCCGTCTTTGGGGGGATAGGCTGATCTGGGGTCAGAGACATGGTCGAGGTGTCGGGAACTGGGCATCAAGAACGAGAGCAGTCCGCTCATCAAAGACCAGCGAAGGCAAGAGAAGAAATATGTAGGCTGATGGCGAGGCTGATGGCGAACCACGTTCGCAAAGATGGGCAGCCTGAAATAAGTCATCGAACAGCGGAAGCCTCCGACCCTCCACTTCGGGATGCAACATGGTGTGCTGCGCCGTGATCACCTCCAATCGTTGCTCTCTACCCGGCAGTCTCTGGTTATTCCCTAATCCCGTTGCGAGGGGTTGCAGTCGTGGTAAAATGGCGAGTAATTGGGCTGCACCTTGGGGGAGATTGGCGGCGCGTCGCAGCCCTGCTCGGCAGCGTATGCTGATGGGCGAAAGATCGAGGGTGACTTGGTCGACGGCGCCTGAGGAGCCTTGCCGGCTGCTGCGCTCCAGCGTTGATGCTCAGCCTGCTGCTGTGCAGAGGCATTGCTAGGAATGTAGTTGTAGTAGCGAACGTGCGGATTGTCGGGCAGAGACGAGCCAGCCTGGGGCTGTGGCCTGCCAGATTCAGCCCGTGGCTCGCCAGATTCAGCCCGTGGCTCGCCAGAGTTCGCCTGTGGCTGATCGTGGACGGCTTCTTCCAGCCAGTGGGAATGGTGTTTGCTGGCGTATCGCCTCTTTCTTGCTTTTGCCGGCCTTTGCTCGCGTGATGTTGTCGTTTCTAAGCCTTGCTGCGACTTCACAGAGGCATCGTCATCGGCGCTGGCACCGTCGGCGGGAGGTCCGAATCCCCCAGACGATGGAGATGGGGCTGGGGAAAGAGAACTTGCGGACTGGGCTTGAGAGGCCTCTGGGGCTTTCAGTCGCTGGCTGTCTGGTGTGTCTTCAGCATTGGAACTGGCGATGATGTCGGGGTTGGCGTCCTTCTGCGACAGCGCCGAACTGTCGTCCATGGTGCTGGCGGAGCTGCTTTGGGGCAACTCGGCGCCGTCGGACTCGATGATCCAGGAGGCCTCCAGAGGACGGGCCGCAGGTCTGTGTTTTCGAATTCCCATTGTGGTTCAGCGGGTGTGAGGAAGCTGTACAACTGTAGTTGAAAGAAGGATAAGGATGGAGGGTTAATAAGTACTGGGCTGAAGTACCTATCCACCCCGGTTCAGGCTGTGCTCAGCCCAGTCGTTGTCATAGTCTACATACTTAGTACTGCATTTCCCGGACTTTTCAGCAAACTGCCCCTCTCTAGACATTTCTGTCATTCTCATTCGGTCAGAAATTCGTCATGGCAAAGTCGTACGAGGGCAACTACGCCCCCGAACTGTCAGTCAATCCTCTCATGAAGCGTTTTCGTACATCGACCTTGCGACTAAAGCCTAGGCCCCAGAGAGCACGCAAAGTCAATTGCGCGGTCGTTCGAAGACTTTCGTCTGTCTCATTTGTCAGAGCTCACCAACATCGCCCGTGTCACTTGCCGACCGGGGTCACCACCATGCCCGGAACCTAGCCTCACTTGCCAGGCCGACATTCACTCGCTTGTGAGAGCCTCATTACGGTCCGTCACAGAGACGAACAACCATAGACTGACTAGTATCAGCCGGCAGAGATCAGTTCTCCTCACTATGAATTCTTGTTCGTCAGCACCTCCGAGATCTCACGGGTCAGTCCATTCACTCACCTTCTCTGTCTAGCTTTGTGTACAAACACCTCGTTCACAATTCCTCCGACCTTCTTCCCCCGGATGCGAACAAACTACGCATTTCCGGTGCGTGCTTCGAAAGTCTCGCAAAGCATCTCAAGCTGCCCGCGGCCTTCATCTTTGCCCTCACCCGACACTACCTGCCAAACGGACGAGGATCTCGCCGGCTGCAACTCGCCGACTCGACTGTCTTTGACTTCTGGTATTTTCTACCGGTCCGAGTGCAGGTCGAGACCGGAGCTTCTGGCGCGGCCGGAAACGACCAAGACTCGACCCAGATGAACCCCTTCCACAAGCTCCAGCTGCCTGATGTACAGCTTGACATCCATCGGTCATGTGTCGGCATCTTCTCCCGCATCGACCCCGTCTCTAAGCGCTTCACCTTTGTAGCCATTGACTTTATGCACGGCCGCTGGCCGAGGGTCGCCCTCGAGCCCAAAGAGCGCATTGTCGAGGTGTTGAAGCGGCGGGCCCAGGTCGAGGGCCAGTTCGGGCGAGAGTACTGCGTGCACCTCGTCTATCTCAGCAGCGCCGCCCGCTGGTGGACCAATTCGCTCAACAGCGTCAACGAGCAGCTCATTGCCTACGAGCGGAGACTGCAGACTGAGCTGGACAGCGAGGGCACGACGCCGGAGCCGGTGCTGACGGGCCTGAGCAGGGCGTTGCACTCGATCGCAGCGCACCTGCAGCGCTACCTGTCAGAACTGAAGTCTCTGCAGGCAATCGTGACGGAGTTGTCGACGGACTACAGTGCTGTTCACGAGAAGGAGATCTCGGCTGGGGCTGTCGGAGACTTGGAGCAGGCCACTCGCGGCTACAGCCAGGTCCTCTCGCAGGTGGAGGGGGCCCACGAGTTTGCGGTAGAGCTTGAGAAGAAGACTCAGAATATCCTGGCTCTGGTGAGTTGATCAGTGCCTGCGATCGATAGCTTCCCCTGGGGCGTTCGGGACCCAAGGTCTAACCGCTATGCAGCTCTTCAACCGCATCCAGATCAACAGCGATAGGCTGCTGGTTGACAATGGGCAGGCCATGCAAGATATCCTTAGAGCTATGCAAGAAGATGCCAGCCTCGGGCGCAAGATGGCCAAAGAATCCCACATCCTTGCGCAGGAGATGAAGAAGGACAGCATTGCAATGAAGACGGTGAGATCTCTCGATGCTAAAGCTTCCACAAAGAAAACAGGTGACTGACGCCGACTATGACTGAAGATTGCTATCGTCACCATGTTCTTCCTTCCTGGTGCTACCTTTGCTGTAAGTATCTTGGACCTGCAAGATGCCACATCCAAGCGGACTAACATCTTACAGGCGCTCTTATCGATGCCGTTCTTCGACGATGATGAATGGATGGGCCACGCATCGCGATTCTGGATATGGGTCGTGCTCTCAGTGCCAGCAACCGCGGCTTGCTTCCTGTTCTATAGAATGTGGCGGAAGCGAGCACTGGAGCCGGCGTGCAAGGAGGAAGACGGAATCCCTCTGGAGAGTCGGACGCCGTCTTCAAGTCAAAATGACCACGTAAACTAATTAAAAGTACACCATATCCCGTGGTAGGATTGAAGATGGCTTGGTAGGCAGGCAGGTGGCCCGACAATAATACTTCAATCACGAGCTCCATGAAGGACTCCGGGCAGCTGGTACTAGAGAACACTATTCGGACAATGATGGCGCCGAGTTACCCAATGACCTTCGTAATATAACGAACATCCACCGCAACACCGTCCTTGTCCTTAAACGATACTATTAACAGGCTGTCTGCTCCGATGCAAAGGCCCCGTTGCCGGAGCCGGGGAGCAGCGGGCGACTACCGCCGGAGTAGGCGTTCACAAAAGCGGCGAAACATCACGTAGGTAACAAACGCATTGTATGTAATATTCCTTGTGAGGTCCTAACCGCCAATCCCTTTTTATGAAGAAACGGAAGCCTAGGAGTCCTATCTTCGCAATTTCCCTGTACAATCATGTCAAAAATCGTTGATGTCCAAAGGCTTCTAGTCCTAATGCACGATTTGCGTAGATATATTTGGAGTGGCTTCAACTGAAGATAAATACATAAAAATGAACGCTTTGTAGATTTGCCACGGGTGCCTTGTCCATATTCGTTCCCAAATGCTTTAGAACCCAACGCCATACCCTCTAAAAAAAATTGAAACCGGTAAACCATGTGATGTAATAGTAAATAATTTGGCTCTCGCTCAATGGCTGCTTGTTCGTGCCATCTGCCATCCATACTCTTGCTCAGTCCTTCCGTCATCGCTAACATCATCTAGCAACTCCTTGCCGCGTTTCTTCGCAATCCAAGTCTTGATTGTCGCGATGAGCCCGGGAATTTCCGAGTTAGGACCTGTCATGATTCTGCCTGGATGCATCACGTTGAAGGCACCGAGAGCCAGCAACATCGGAACCGCCTCCAAGGCGTAAAAGTATGCCTCTTGGTTGGTCAGAGGATTGTCCTGGCCCAAGCCGCCCGAGAATTCGATCAGGCGATACACGATGCGGATCGTGATCATGGCGAGAGAGAAGTAGAGCGTACAGAGGAGCATTCCCCAAGGGGACCCAAGGAAGCTCACGGCTGTCTTGTTTTGTCGGCCGAGTCGAGACATGAGTCGCTGAAATCCAATACACAAGCCCACGAAGAGCAGGATGAAGAACTCCTGCAGCCCAATACCGCCCATATAGATGTGGACTGCGTTAAGTTGTTGATCAGGAGGCGCAGCTGGTCCTGCGATGCTCCCGCCGACGAGCTGGATGATGAACGAGATTATGTCAAGCCCGACAAAAATGGAGGCGAGTGTTACAGCCGGCATTCTGAAGATGGATCGGGACGGGACGAAGAAGTAGACCATTCGCCCGAGAGTCATGTATGCGAATGCATTTACCCCTGGAAAGGTTAGGCTTGGTTTCGGTGCATAGATCGGCAGAGAGACTTACAAAGAGGCGCTAATAAGATGAAGATTTGGAACACGAGGTAAATGCCACTATTCTGCGGGTTTTTGATACTCGCTGCTCGAAAGACGAAGGCCAGTACCTCCCAGGTACTCGCCATGATGATGACCCAGCACCATTTCTGTACACGAACGACATTAGAAGACGCTCTGGGCGAATGTCGCGACTCAGGAAAACGTACGTACCTTTTTGTAGTGTACAGCCTGCCAGATATGCACAGCTGTGACAGCGGCGAACAGACCGACGAAGAGCAGCGCAGCGGCGAAGCTGGGGTAGTACTTCCAGATGGCGTTGCAGGTGCCCGGCGGCAGAAAGCCGTTCTCGTCTGGCTCGAGCGTCTGGACGCATGTCGGCAGGGCGAGGGTGATGGTCTTGGCCGGGATGGTGACGTGGCTGTTTGTGACGCCGTCGACGATGATGTGCTTGGTGGTTGTGAAGTATCCCGTTGGGATCGCCGTGGTTTTGGCTTCTTGGGCTGCGGTGGGCTGTCGCTCAGAGAGGTCGGCTTGGAGGGTTGGTGCAGGGACGTGTGTTGTGGAGGGGATCACTAGAGCCAAACTAGTGGAGGCGACGAGGAGAAGCGCTGAGAAAATGAGACGCATCTTGAAGGATTGAGTGGGTGAGATGAAACGGAATGGACTGGAATGGGAATGAATACAAATCTCAATGGCAAAAGCGATCGAAGCCGTAGTTTATATCCTTTCGTTCAGTCGCATTCAACCTTTGCAACTCCCTGCCTCACCACCAAAGTCCGAGGCGACTAACACACGAGCGAGGCTCAGGCATTTCAGAGTCCGAGCCGACCAGTCACGTCCACGGGATCGGACCAAGGGCCTCGCAAAGACGATCGCCTCAGCCCTACAACTTGGCAACATCCCCCTGTAAGCCCGTTGGCGCGGCCATCTACTGCTTTAATGTCGGAAACGCCCCAGTCTTGCGGCTGTACAGTCCGCCCATCTCTATTCTTAATAAACTTGTTCATTTTGGCGAGATCTCGCTTATGTATGTACGGTGATCCATTCGCGATGCGTTCGAATGCCCCCAGCACCTTCGGCACTCGGCATAATGACGCACATGCACCTCTGCAGCACCACCACGCCGTCCTCATCGACTGTTTCGCGGGGCTCTTCTAGATAATACCCCAGGATCCGGTTTTCCTCTGGCGGCAATTTCGCGTCCTTGGCATGGCCCTGCAGCGCGTCGGGCGTGAGCTCGATGCCGTGTTCCACCTCAATCGACCGCACTCCGATAACGTCCATCGTCGCCGTGTTCCACAGGGATTCTCGCGGGCACGACAAGGAATTCATCAACGCCAGGGCGGCTACTCGCAAGTGAAGATAGCGACATTTAACGACTACGAAATGCAAAAGGGGCCCGAACCCCATGTCGAACATGAACTTTTTGCTTGTGGCCTTCGTCGGGCTGTTCGAGGCGGCGCAGCGAGCCATGTCCACGATGCTCTCAAATTCCGCCTTGGCCTCGTCGTATACCATTTCGTCCTCGAGACAATTCCGCACCCAGATCTTGCTCACGAGCCACCGAATTTTGAGGGCTAGTGATGCTGGGTCCTTGGGCTCAAAGGGCGACCGCGTGGCCTGGAATCTGGCAAATGACTTCAGCGCTGCTATCAATCCAAGTCAAGCCGGCTTTTTCGAGAGCTTGATTTTGGAGGTGTGTAATTGACTTGCGCGGCGGGAAATTAACTTGATTTGGTGACTTGTTCAAGCTAGGGAATATTACTAAGGCGCACACATACAAAAAATCCCTCATCAGAACTAACAGCATACCTAACAGCCAGCTTTCCAGCTTTTCAAGCACTTAATTGCCTCTAGGGTCATATCAGCTAGGCTGTGCTGCTGACTTCCAAAGGTAAGCTTAGCACAGCTGAAAATGCGCTCACATTCTGCTGACATTAGTAGTATTATAAGGATATTAAGAGCCATTTTTGCTAGTAAGGGATACAAAGCTTAGTATTAAAGCCACTATTTCATAGGGCACTTAACAGGCTTGGTAGGATGTAAGAGCTAAGCTTAAAGCTCCCTAACACTATTGCTATAACCTAACGCCTGTTCCTTATAGAAAGAGCTAGGAAGGAGGTTGGGTAGCCTTCGTGATGATCTAGTGATATCTAGGGTAGTGGTAGGGGCTGGCTCTATGGGCTAATAACTCTAACCTTCCTTGAAGAAGGTCTCGAAGCGCTATTATATTAAGTCGGCCCTATAAGGCATAGCGTTAGTCACCTACTTCATCGTAAGGCTAGGATATAGGATCGCGGCTGCCCAGTATACTGGTGATTAATCCAATAGCTCCTTATATAACTCTAACTTCTCGATCGCGGCCTTACAGGCAGTGTAAAGGAGGGTGTGCTAAGGTCGTAGCTCAGACTCATCAGGCTTATGATACAGCTGCGGCTGCTATATGCTAGGAAGCCAGTCGGTCTGGAATATCCTTTGAGTATAGAGGGTATTCAGGATGCTCTAACGCTGCGTTCGGCGCAGCTCTATGGGAGGCTCAATCGGGCTCGAGATGTACGGTGCATTCTCATGATCGCAGGCTACAATAAAGTGAGAGATCAAGCGGAATAAGCTCCTTAGAACCCAGCCAATATTACCAAGATCGCAGGATTCAAACCTCATAGTCTCCTTATGTAGTAGCAACAGTAGATCCCTAATCAATCGAAGGGTATCCCAATCATCCTTATGTAAATAATCTAACTATAGAAGCCGGCGATCCGGCTAATCAGTGGAATTAACAGCGATCCATTAGGAAACAGGCTTCTAGAGATAAAGAGCGCGCTCGATCATTACGAAAGTCGAATTCCAATATGTATCATTACTAATACATAGCTGAATGTTATGATATGCCTCCTAGAGAGATTCAGCTGACTCTTGGCACGTAAGGCAGTATTAATTAACGAACTCTCGGAATTACTACCTACGTTAAGGGCTATAGCGTATGAAAGTCACAACTAAATAGAGTTTAGTTACCAAGCTATACGCTAAATCTTAGTGTGAAGCTGGTAATAATGCACTGGCTTAAGGTGTATAACCGCGTAGGAACACTCGGTCAAGGAAGGCACGGGCAACGAGGTTAATAATATGGCCAAAACACCATAGTCAGACCATAGCTGTATTCCCTAGGGCCAGATTCTGTGCGGCAGACGAGAGATAAGTCTAAAATAGGTAATGGATACACATATCATTCGATAAGGCATTATCGGTCATAATAAACCCAATCATAGGGAGGTTAAATAACTCGATAACGCTATAGATTAAGGGCGCAAGGTTCTCACCGGAATAAGGGCCGATAATCTGCTTTAAGCTAAGCAGCCGTAACACCGGTAGATACTATTAATTAAGAAAGTGATAGACTATACTGAGAATTACTTATTGATTAGGTAAGGTCTAAGTATCGAATATCAAATACACCATCAAGTACGATCCTCAAAGGTCTTCTTAAAGCTAGTCATAAGAGGCAGCAAAGTCAGCCATTAGCCAATTCTTCACGGTTTAATAGTATTACAGTATCGCTCGCTCGATCACATCAGAAGGGGTCAAAATAAGGTGCTAAAAAGTGTTATGTTCGATGGCACTAAGCGGTACGTTGGCCTCCACGATCTAGTATAGAAGTCGCTACTTAAAGTCCTCGATCGCGGCTTTCGTGAGCGCTTCTTTAGAGGCCTGAGGGTTAGCACGCATGAGTGCTAGGGATCGTAAGGCCGGCGAGCTCGTGGAGCTATCATCATCAGTTGAAAATTGCGTAGTTGGTACAATGCGATGCTCCCTCTTAAGATGCTTCGTTAGTAATGTTGTCACAGTCACTTTGAACAGTGCTGCCTTTAGCCTTCCCTTCTTATCACATAAATAACATAGCCAGAAGGGACCCTTAGCCTTACCGTTAATGACCTCTACAAGCGCAAAGCCATGGCTATAGATGAAGGATCTCTTTAGGATGTTATGGTGAAGCCAGCGTGCTAGCATAAAGGTCTACTCAGATATGTGTATTCAAGGGAGATCGGTAAGGGTTCTTAATTGTTAGGTTATTCCAAATGAGTCGATCTAGGCCTAGACAGACAATTCCCTCCATCGCACCAAAGTATCAGTGGCGGTAGGAGTGATGGGTATCAAAGATATAATAAAGAGGTCATCCGGCATAATAAAAATAATAATGCAAGAGGGAAGTTAATGGCTACGTGGAATCTCGGGATTAGGCTATAGTAAATATAAGGCTCTAAGTGGCTGGAAAATACAGGAAATATAGGCCTAGCTTTAATCATATGGCCAAAATGCTATAATCTACCTAAAAAAACCAATAACCCCTACCCTATAGTGTATTACTAATCGAGAATCTGGGGATTTGAATGATTTGTAAGTCTGAAAGATTTTACCTTGACTTAACATACTTAAGGATTCTCATATTTAAATTGACTTGACTTAGCTTAACTTGGGGGGACTTGCATTGATAGCAGCGCTGAATGACTTCCCCCAGCTTTCAATCGCTGCCCCAAGACAGTCTTGCTCATCTAGCAATGACTGCCGCTGGTCATCTCCCGGCTTAGCGACGACTTGGAGCCTTGCGAATGATTCTTTTCCGTTCCCTCTTAGTTGCCGCTGCCGCACCAATACGGGCTTTTCTGGGCCGTCCTCCGGTACAATATCGACCTCGAACTTTTGGCTTATGCGGACGAAGCGAACGGCGCGGGCGGCCAGGATATCGAGAGAGTGCTGCGCCTCGATGATGCTATAAAACGTCTCCGTTGCTTTGGGACCTTGTCTTAGAATTGGGAAATCGGAGATGGTGCCGCCGAAGAATAAAGGAAAGATGCTCATGTGGCTAAACACGGCGGCCAGCTTGGAGGTGCTCGGAGCTGCGCTGAGGATGCGGACACCACAGGCTACGTGATTTATGGCAGCCTTCTCGTCCGCTCGGAGGAACTCTATGCATATAAACAGGACGCAAAGTACCAAGATGCTGTCGATGTCTTGGACCTGAGAGGTGACCACTCGTTGAATCGCTTGGTTGTAGTGACGAAGGGCCCATGGGTTATCCCTAGTCCGGCAAGTCGTAGGGCAAAAGTCCTCGAAAAATGAGCTGATGGCCAGCACGGCGTGTCGCGCCGCCGGCTCGTGGTGTGTCGCTTGAGCGACGACATGAGTCCAGAAAGACGTGTCAAAAGGGCCCGAGAGAACGGGAGCTACCGCTTGATGGAAGAAGGCCAGGCTTCGCAGCTCCATCATATCACAGGCCGGAGTCGGTGATGGCTGGGGACGCAGTAGAACGTCCCAAGACAGCGATCCGGTCGGAGGCGCTCGATACCCGTCGCACGATCTACCTGTCTTCTTGCACCTCAGACACTGCGGCCAAGTCTCGTCGCATTTGACCTTTCTAATTCTTCGCGCGTGTTAGAGGACCAAGCTGAAGGCCGGGTTTGTGCTCACCGTACTTGCACGTCGCGCAGCCAGTGCGGACCTTTGAGGAGCCTCTGCGAGCCATTTGGCACGACGGTGTGTTATGATGCAGGTCGCAATGATGGAAAGATGAGAAGTTGAAGCTGATCAACACCTTTTTCCCATGTTTGAGACGGAGGCTGAGCTGACGGGCCCTTGGTGGCTGAGCCGAAAGCTCCGGGCCCGGTGCCGTAGGAAGCGGGGCTGTGGGGCGAGTCCGAGCAGACGAATCTAGACGGGGCGCCGAGCAGGGGATGTAAGTTAGATGATGATCCCTGTATCTTTCTGTAAGGCGTTCTTGAGAATATGTTACTTAGACTATTCACGACTGATCAACTCAGCCTTGCGTTATCGGTGATCCCAGCAAGAAACATGTACCCTCAAGTGCGTGCGTGTAAGTCCCAAAAGTGTCCCTCCTACTCAAAAGCCAGCGTGCTATACATGTTTCCATGACCAGAAAGATACCCTGCCATTCCACTCGCCGTCCCATCATCATTCCCACCCTCGGCTCCGGGACGAGGCACCAGATCCTCAATCGCCCACGCGATCCTCTCGGCCCCGACCTTGGCGCCTCCCAGGTTCGGCGCCGCGGGACCGAGCTGCAGCGCCGCCATCCGGCCCATCATGAACAGCGGCACGTCGTCATTCCACATGAGGTCCTCGTTCACGCACGGGAACCCGCCGCGGCCCTCGATCGGGTACTTCTGCAGCATCGTCTGCAGGTACGGCAGCGACGAGAAGTCCGTCTGGATTCCTGTTGCGAAGTAGATGTAGTCCATGGCAGGGAGGCCCTCGATCGGCGGGTTCGTCTGCACCGTCCACATGCCGTTGCCGTCTGTGTCGTTGAACTTGGCATCTATTAGGCTGGTCTCGGTGTGCAGCTCCAGCTTCTTCGTCGCCAGGTGCTTCTTTAGGCGTTTGTGGAAGAGAGGCGTGATGCTGCCCCCGCCCCGCGCCGTCTTGATGATCTCGAGTCTCTCATCATCCGAGTCCGCCGTCCAGAACCGCGCCTGCTCCGCGTTCTTGTATTTGCCCATCCACTCCAGGTCGACGTCAAAGTGCTTGATCCGCAACGGTCCTCGCATGACGTGCCACACCTTGGTGACGCCTCTGCGGATCGCCAGGTCGGACAGCTGCGCCGACGTGAGCCCACCGCCCACGACGAGCACGTTGGTTGCACGACGGGCCTTGATCCTCTCTACAACGACGGGATCCGGGAAGCGCTCGATGTGCATGCTATGGCACGCCTGCGGCATCGACTCCGCGGGCGGCATCGACGGGAGCCGGGGGATCTTGGCCACGTTGGCCGGACCGACCGCCAGCACCACGGTTCGGGCGAATCGCCGCACTTGGTTGGACGTGACGGTGAAGAGCTTCTCGTCGTCGATGGAGATGCCCTTGACTACGCCGTAATCGAGGTGCTCCACGGACTCCTTGCGGATGAACTCGGAGCCCAGATTGTACCGGTCCGCGACCTTTTCGCAGTGGTCGCAGAAGAGGGCCGTCGACGGGGTGTAGTAGTCGTTTCGCTCTCTCAGATTGATGGTGATGCGAGCTTCCTGTCTTCAAGACCGATTAGCTCAGAAGTTCTGTAGGTAGGTTACAAGTGGACAACTCACTTTCCGCCACAGGCACGGTGTCTCGAGGACTTCTTGTGATGCTTGCTGATCTCCTTGCCAACACAGTTCCGAATCTCCACCAACTCGTCCTCGCGCTCATTGGAGTAGGCATGCGAGAGCAGCGCGTCCCGATCCTGAGGATCAACATGCCACAGCATCGGACTTCGCAAATGCGAGATGTCGTACATCTTGAACAGCTTGTTCCAGCGGCCCATCCAACTCCCCGCGGTGGCGTCCAGGACCATCATCTTGTACTCGGGCCGGGCCGTCCGCCCGTTGGACACCTTGCCGCTCTTGACGTGCTTGAGCGTCACTCGCTTGCCGTACTTACCTATCCAGTGGTACCTGCGGTGCTCCTCGTCTGTGAAGAGCGCGGCGGGGGTGTGCTCGCGGAGACGAGCGGCGATGGAGAGGCCACAGGGCCCTGCTCCAACGATGAGACAGTCATAGACGTCTTCCTCCTCGCGAATCCCTTCTTTTTCCGTCATGTTTACGGGATGAGCAATTGTATGGCAAACTTCAGCTTGCAAACAAAGCAGAGATGGTGGCTACAATGAGAGGTAAACACCTCTTATAAATAGCTTAGGCTGTCAACCTCCGACTCGGATGCAGCGGCTCCCCCTCCTTTCGCGCATTCGTTGCAGTGCATGGCGAATATGGAGATGAGAACCTCTGCGGCTCCCCAGTTTGTTTCGTTTGGGAGCTTTGATTGATCATTGAGTTGCGGCTCCTCCCAACCGATACCCTGATGGACATCATCATCACCGGCCATCAAGGTGTCTGAGGGTTTCAGGGTCCACCAGCGGCTCGTGATATCCTCAATTGGAAGACGGCAGCGATATTAGCTTTCAATTGCCCTTGGCCGTAGCTTCGTGGTCTGGTGGGTATCTTGGTGCTCCTTGGCTGTTGGGGTCATCGTACTCGAGAAGCTGGGGAGGAAGATGCACTCTCAGACTTCCCCTCTCAAATCCTGTGGCTTGTACCCTTGAACGACTGCGCGTTCAACATGTTCCCAGATCCCCTGATCAATGGAATTCATTAGCCGCACAATGCCGTCTCCCCTCTTGATGAAGTCAGATGGCCATGTGATTGCAGGGTCCTGCTGCTTGTACGCCGGCATCGCTGATCTGTGGCACGTTGGGATTAATCACGACTGGGAACAAATGAGCGCCCAATATAATACGAACAAATGCAGCTCATTTGTCTGCGGGAAGTTTTATTGTAATCCGGAGCAATTACAGCCTCCATGGCCACTGCTTTGTCATTCGCTCTCGTTTAATGGCAGTTCGACTTGAATCAAGAGCAGACCGTCTTGCAGCAAACATTCGCTGGAATGATAAGGAAGGACAGCTGGTTGGCCAACCATCTTTGCCTTTGCTCGTTTCATCCCCCCGGATTCGGAGACAGATACTTGTCACGATGAAGTTGGGTCCGAGGATCTGCAAAGAAATGGCGAAATGCCGCCCTTTTCGGCAATAATAAGGGTTCGTTTGCTCCGGTGAGTACGTGTGACAGATGGGTGAATCACGATCTACCCAAGCTTCGTAGGTGATGTCATCGGCTTTGACGTCACCAGCTCTCGACCCAAGGTAAGGGGGGGAGGAACAAGTACAACTACCGCCGATAACGCAGCACATGTCGCCCTCATTAAAAAGGGATCAAAGGGCGGGATAGGAAAAAGCTTCATCGCCACAAGCCAACATCAACTCTACGGCATCACCAAAAAGAAAACATGTCAGCCGTACGATCCATCCTCACGGCGCGCTCCGCCACACGCATCGCCCGCGCCCGCCCTGGCCTGTACCCAGCCAGCCTGCGACGTCTGCACGACCAACAGGGAAGCGGAAAAGACGACCCCGACGCGAACGTGATCGATGGCCTCGCTGCAGGCGGCGCCAAGGGCCGCACCGGCGGCGGAGAGCCGCTCGACAGCTCGTCCAAGAACGCGCCGCCCCAGCCCAAGATCACCAACCAGAGCGTCCCCGGCGACACCCAGACGGCCAAGTTGACCGAGGAGCAGCGTCGCGAGGTCGAGGAGCACAACAGGGATTTCGACGAGAAGCATGACCACGCGTCCGGTGCGCCCAACGATAAGGTGGACAAGAAGTTCTGGCGCCGTTAGTTGACGCCTCCCCGACAAGGATTGATGAGCGATGAAATTGTCAGGTACAGGAGTACCGGTACGAATAGGGCGGGATTGGGGATTGTTTTTGATCGCAGGGCGGAAGGCCACCGCCCTTGTATGATAGCCGCCAGTAAGCAGAGGTGTCCTTCTGCCGCAGATGCGAATACACGTGGAAATGCTATCGTATTTTGCGCTGTCCTTTTGGTTGTCGCCACCCTGTTACACCACGACGGACGCCACAAATTTCGCCTATAGTAATGTCCAGGGAAAACGTGCTGAATCAACAACGTCCTAGATAAGTGCGGCTCCGTGTGACATGAATGGGCCATTGTGCTTTTGGTGCTTCACGCCCTGTATCAGGAGTCTAACATTACCAGGTCAGCTGTTCGGCCAGCCGTTGCGCCCACGGCTTTGAACGTGTCTTAGTCGGTGACTTTATCTCGTACCCAGATCGGACCACCATCACAGTTGTCGCTACGGTTCACTGCTATTCCGTTTTAATGCAGAGCAAAGCTGGCCCAATATGCCCGGTCCCGCGCCTACGGGCGAGGCAATCTGGCATGGATTCGTCATCCAGAGAGAACCATCGCTCGGTTGAGGTTCACCAATCAGCCTTGTGGAAGGCCATGTCTAAAGGACATCATCGATAGGGTGGAAAGAATGGCTCGGCGCACGCGAGCTTCATCATTTTAACCTCAGCCTCAGGTCTATGATCTGCTTGTGTATATATGTTGCTCATGCCCCCAGGCTTCGAAGCACAGAATGCAGCAATTCGCTCTCATCTCATAAGTCGCCAATTCCACCAGCAGGTTCCCCATTGACTGTTGCACCATGGCAGACCCTTCTCACGTCCAAGTCCCCCGTGAAACCCTCAAAGATGTCTTCCAACATCAGTCTGAGAAATATCCAGACCGGCTCAATGCCTGGCTGGTCGAGGATCGAGATAAGATGCCTTGGCATAATCTCGACTCCGTAGCTCCCCCATCCCCGACACAGGCAGTCGCTTCCGCTCAATCTCGCACTACGTCTAGCGCACTCGCTTGTCGGGGAAGTTCAACATGAGCATAACCCAGGCCAAGAAAAAGCCATCGAAGGTGAGACAACATCATGATAGAAACCAAGATATGAATAAGGGATTCTGACTCCACCGACAGGTTTAATTGGTTCTCCCTTTACGGGTAGTTCGTTTGTGTCTTCCGAGTGGTTGACAAAAACATACGGGTCTGGGAGCCATCTTGAAGCGCTAGGTATCTGTGGACAATGATGTCAGTTATGCGGAGGCAAACAGTGTGATAACATCAATGTAGTGGTTGGGATAATATCAGGAAAACTCTTAAAAGAAATCATGCAAGGTATGTAGTTCCTTGTCAAATACAATCTAGCGTGAGGTAGGTTCATCATGGAAGGAGTGTTGAGATAAGAGATTTGCGTCACGTACCCAGTAGTGAATGTGGATGCTCAGATGTGGATGCCAGCGGAGATGAGCGAGCCAGGTAGATCGAGTTCTGCAGCGATTTCGAAATGGGATCCCCCGTTCGAAATAGTGTGTTCAAGGCCCAGCGCTCCCTGAAGTACCTGCGATCTGTCCAATTGCGCCGCGGATCTGATCGACGACGGCCTTGATCATGCCTTGCGGCTTGTTCTTCCCATCGAGCCCACGAGACGGCTCAGTGCCGATTGTCGGAAGGACATTGTCCCCTGCGGATAGGCTGACGAACAATGCGAAAGGAACGAGCCATACGCAAAGGCCGAAATACGATGCAATCATCGTGAAACTCGGCGCGTCAACTCGATCGTAGTACGACGATCTTTGGTAGGCTTGCGTTTGGGTGTGAGAGAAGTGGCGGAACCAAACATAGTGATTGACGAGAACCAGAACTGGAATCGAGTTAGCAGATTCCCTTCTCAGCGTGCAATGGGGACATACCGCATGATAGAATGAACAACGGGTCGGACAGCCTCACGAAGGGGAAGCGTCTCATGTTCCCCAGGTAAACCACATGGGAGGCAATGCCCAGCATAGTCGACCAGAAGGGAAACCCATCGATAATCCAAAGTGACGCCTGGATGACGATGATGGCGTAGATCAAACGCGCAAGGAAGCGCTTGGCGATGACGCTATGCTCCTCGACGAGCTCCGACAGATAATAGAGGCCAGAGGCAATGGCCAATGTCAGGAAACAGAAGCCGATGAGGGCGCCGGCATAGCCGACGAGAGGAAGAATCCACATGGTAGAGTTTGAGGTGGCACTTGCAGTTGCAGTTGCAGAGAATCGCAATCGCTGTGGGGGACAGGTTTTCACATTGTGAAGAGGAGTTTGTTTGGAAGGGAAGAGGACAAAGCTGACTGATATTTCAGTCGCGCAAAGGACACGTTCAGGGATGGACCCGCGCTTGCCAATCGCGTGTAGCCCAATTTAAAGCCGGGATCTACTTATTCCGCTCCGCCGCCGTTTGCCCGCACGGCAGCCTGTGTGTGGGCGACAGCTTATCGATAACGCGCCCGCACTCCGCTTCACGAAAAAGTCGGAATCCTTGCCTCAAGATCCAAAACCGACGACGAAAGACGACACCGGCGAGTAGAACAGGACCCGACTGCGAATCCCGACAATCACGAACCAACGAAATAGCCGAGGATTTATTGACGAATTTTCCCTCGGAGAACCATCGCCATGTCTCGCCCTGAGGACACCCTGTATGCGACTCAACCCCCCACCACGATGCCCCTCTAGCTCACACCCAAGCAGCGCGGCCGACGTCCACTATGACGATATCGAAGCCCGAAAGTACACGACGAGTTCCCGAATCCAGAATATCCAGGCTTCCATGACCAGGCGAGCCCTAGAGCTTCTCGATCTCAAGACGCCGTCTCTTATCCTCGACGTGGGCTGTGGAAGCGGTCTGTCCGGCGAGATCCTCTCCTCACTCGACCCAGAGGAAGGCGGCCCTCACACCTGGATTGGCATGGACGTATCGCCTTCAATGCTCGACATTGCTCTACAGCGAGATGTCGAGGGTGACCTTATGCTAGCCGACATTGGCCAAGGCGTTCCCTTCCGCGCCGGCTCATTCGACGCTGCCATCAGCATCTCCGCCGTCCAATGGCTCTGCAGCGCCGAGACGAGCGATACGTCTCCCGCCGGCCGACTCACCCGGTTCTTTAATGGGCTGTACGCTTCGTTGAAGCGAGGTGGACGAGCTGTCTGTCAGTTCTACCCCAAGAACGACCAGCAACGGCACATGATCACCCAGGCCGCAGTGAAGGCTGGTTTCGGCGCCGGTCTCCTCGAGGACGACCCCGGCACCAAGAACGTCAAGCTGTACTTGGTCCTGACTGTTGGAGGCGGCTCAATTGAGAACAAGGGAGGCGACATCACCGGCGTGGTTGAGGGCATGGACGATGTCGACGTTATGGATGCCAGGAAGCAAATCAAGAGCAACAACACAACGATACACAAAGGCAGCAAGGCCTGGATCGTCAAGAAGAAGGAGCAAATGGAGAGGAAGGGTAAGGTTGTTAAATCCACTTCGAAATACACTGGACGAAAGCGACGAATTGCATTTTAAGACATGACACGGTTCTTGCAATCCAGACGATTGCTTGCTTGCACGGCGTTGGTGGTTTGGCGGACCTAATTCCTTTCGTACTAGAACAATTCTCAAAATTCCGATACCCATTGCTCATTTTGTTCATTGTTTCTTCCAGGGTGCTTCACCCTCTTGCACACTGCCGTCTCGGACTAGGGCAACCAGTTATTGAGGTGTCTCTGAACACCGTAATCGGGCAGGCCGTTTTGACTGCGGGCAACTGGCTTAGAAGAGATTGAGACCCTCAAATTGGAGACCTTGAAACAGAGTGCCTACTTCCATCAAACGAATGGCTTTCCATCTGAGCCTTTTCCTGTAGAATGGACACCCATTAAAAGCAAGGGTAACAGAGGAACAGTGCCGGCGATGTTCGTGCAGCACCGCATCGCTCGCTGGCGGTGTGGAGTCACGCGCAAGAGCCATACAATCAGCCAGTTGAGACTAGCTAGTGGTGGGATTCTGTTCGTCAAGGAACCATCAAAGACGAAAACTCGAGCGCATTTAATACAGAGTGGCGCTAGAAGTAACGCCGTGAAGCCAGCGGATGAGCCAGACCGGTGAACCACAACCGCTCCACGCGCAGTCACCAGGGGACACGGGACGCCCATCTTGTTCGGCAATTAGTGTCCCGCATTCAGTCCTGGGTTTGTTATCGTGGTGGTATCGGGCCTTGATGGGGAGCCGGTCTTATTCGGTCTGGACCGCAGAGCGCTGACTAGCTTGCATTGAGGACCGAACTTTTGTACATCCTATTCCGTCAAGCCAATCACGACGCCCGGTAGATGATTTCCGTCGCTTCTAACACCTCTAGAACCATGGCTTCATAATTTCCGTGGCGGTAACCCTGTTTCGGCTCCGAGTGTCCGAAGGCTCCAACGGATGATGGTGCAATGCACGCTGTAGACAACATACATGGATGCCCACACGGTTGCATTCGTCCGTCATATACTATTAGATTTGTGTTCTTATATCAGAGTGTTGTAATGGGCGTTCGAGAAAAGTTTATGCCTGTCCACTTAAGGAAGGATAGGGTAGATTAGGTTTGTTTCACCCAGCGTTTCCACCAGTCGAATGTGACCGGTATGATGTGTTCGCATTCTCTTTGCCGTAGTTTTGAAGACATTGATACACACCCAGGCAGCAGATGGAGATGTTTTGTGAAATATTTTTGCTCAACCTCCAGTTTGTACTGTGACCCTAAAACATTGCAGATTATAATCAGGTCAAAGTGTTCAATAGGTGGCTTTTAAGAAAAACTGTGGAATTTTCGATAAACACGTGTAAAAGTAGAAAACAGTCCTCGACCATTATGGAATCCGAATTCCAAGCTTCCTATGAGACTTTTTCTTCTTCAAAAGGCGACTGCTGAATAAAAAGGTGATGCAGCTGTAATTTCTCTATCACAGAAAGGTGAGTTCTCGATGTGATAGGGTACCAAGGTTCTCGCGTATGCATGGAAGGAGTCTATGTCAATTCTGAGTGTGCATCAGATTGGTCCTCCTCGGTAGCCTGTGGCAACACGATCGTCACTGTGATCTATCATCAAATCTGAGACATTCGGAGAGATTATTGGCTGTGAAGAATAGGGATCGCTTGAGGATAAATCTCTTGGTAGTCCGCCAGTACGGACGCAGTCAGAACACCATGGTCAGAAGATTGTCTTGGTGATGCGACAATCTACGAATGGTGGTATCTACTTAAAGACGCTGGCCGTCCCGAGGTAAAGTAGGCTGAACTTATGAGGCTCTTCCTTTTCAAGTCGAGTACCCAAGATGAAGTTCCTTGTCTGCGTCACACCGATGGTGGACCCTGGCAATGGGAGGCTTCCTTCCGAGCGGGATCTCAAACTAAAATGCTTCGACCCCTCCTTGTTTCCAGTTCTGGAGAGTCTAGACCGATCGATCGCCACTTGAGCCAAGATTCCTTCTCGCCCGTGCCCATGACCAAAATGATCGCCGGCGGACTCTGGACGCAACTTGCAAGTTACAACAGCCGTCCTTGTGGCCAGGAGCGATTCCGCCAGAAGACCTGCCAACCTCGACCTGTCTTCACCTGGCTTCGGGATCAACGGGACGACTCCACCATCAGTCCAGGGTAATTACACTTGGATTCCGTGCCATCCGCCCATCCTCCCTTGCAATGGCCGACAAGGGAGCGCCCTTCCGGTCCGTGACCGAGTCAGCTCGGGAGCGCGAGACTTACAGGTTCGTTTGATGGCCCTGGCTGTCCTTTTCTGCTGAACACCATGCCCCAGATCATCAATTCACACCCAACCGTGATGCACTGATCCATGATGCCCTTCTCTTCCCCTTCCGTCTGGTCCGCCCACTGATCGCCTGCGCTGTCCCTCAGGTACTCTACCTCCCTCCTGTCGGCCACCATCCTCAACAACAATGGCTGTCTGCTCCCAAGCCACAAACTGGCCACGGCCGATGACACTGCCCTCACGGCCTTCGCCCAGCTCGGCAACTTCCAGACCGGCACCACACGGTCGTGGATCTCACTGTTCGACGAGAGCTACCAATACATCATCGCCGAAGCAACACCCACGCTGCCTCTCGTACCCAACCTCCGACATGAGGATCGCAATGAGGACCTGATGCATTGCGGCACCGCCATCCCCCGAAGCCATGGTGTTTGTGAATCCACGCTTTATGAACCGAGGCCATCCCCGGGCCAAGCCAGCAAAGACCCAACCGAACTTCCTGTCACCATAGTCCGCGATCTCACAGCCGACCCCAAATTCGCGGCCAAATCCTACTGCCACCCTGATGGCTCTACTAGCTTTTACGCCGGCGTGCCTATTCGAACAAGCAAGGGAATAAACGTTGGGGTTTACTGTGTGTTCCATTCAGAACCGCTCGACACCTGGGGCGACCAGCACAACCAAGTATTACGAAACATCTCGAGGGCTATCATGCGCCATCTCGAAGGCAACAGAGCAAGGGCGGCCCACAGGCGCAGTGAGCGCATGAACAGAGGCATTGGGTCTTTTGTCGAACAGAAAGCTACCATGTCGGGCTGGAGGCTTGGACCACACGCCGCAGCATTCGAGGACAATGACAAGCTTGAGGGTGCTCTCAACGCCAAGCAGCAGGATCATCAGGATCTGCAGGATCATCAGGATCTGCAGGATCTGCAAGATTTGCATCATGGCTCCAGACCTGGCTCAAGGGCATCTCACTTCCGATCAAGTGTGTCAATGGATGGGCAGTTACACAACGACCAGACAGCCACGGCGAAAGCTGAACCGACCACACCGTCGCCTTCGCTACATTCAACTGGCGGCTGCACCACGACAACCACCCCACTGCTAGCAGGACATGCGTCAGATCGCCAAAACGCACTGGACCACATATTTTCAAGAGCTGCCAACTTGATCAGGGAATCTATCGAAGTCGAAGGTTGTCTTTTTCTTGACGCTGCGTCTGGGTCCTTTGGTGCGCTCAATAGTCCATCCAGTCACGATGACAGAGAACCTTCAAACCCTTACGTATCCGCCTATAGTAGCAAGAGCAGCAGCGGGAGCAGCAGCAGCAGCGACGAGAACAAGGATGCCTCCTCTAGCCAACAAGAATGGCCGTCTTGTCGAGTGCTTGGCTTCTCCACGTCGGACAAGTCCAGCGTTGACGGGGAAATGAGTTTAGCCCTTCACACGGACGTGGCAGAAAAGTTCCTCTCTGCGCTCCTGCGGCGCTATCCAAGGGGAAGGATATTTGTTTTTGGTGCAAACGGCGAGTTACAATCCAGCGATTCATCCGAGGAGGACCGGAATGGGACGGTTAATGGCGACAATCGACTATTCTCGGGTAACACACGAGGCTTGCCCAGTCCTCAGCAGAACACACCCCGAAAGAAGAACCGCCTCAATCCATGGGCGCGCCAAAAGGAAGGCCAGGTTATCCTGAAGATTTTTCCGGGAGCTCGTAGCGTTGCTTTCGTACCTGTCTGGGACCCGAGGAGGAATAGATGGTTTGCTGGTGGATTCGTCTACAGCAAAACACCTACTCGAATCTTCTTAACAGAGACTGACCTGAGCTACTTGCGGGCTTTTGGGACACTGGCTATGGCGGAAAGCGCAAGACACGAAATATTACTGGATGAAAAGGCCAAATCGGACGCCCTGAGCTCCCTTTCCCATGAGCTGCGGTCTCCACTCCATGGCATCATCCTCGGCATTGAACTGCTCGGTGACACGGACTTGAGTGTTGTCCAAGGCGATATTGCCCATACTCTGGAGACCTGTGGCCGTACACTGAGCGATACCCTGGATCATCTCCTCGACTTTTCCAAAATCAACAACTTCATGGCGACTACGAAGAAGCAGCAGCGAGCAGCCGCTGGCCGAGGACTGCGACATGGCACGTCCAAAACGATTGAGGCCGGGATGATGAGTCTGTCGTCCATCGTCAGGCTTGACCGTCTGACCGAGGAAGTCGTCGAGAGCGTCTTTGCGGGTTTCAACTTTCAGCAGTTGTCAATCTCGCAGTTTGAAAGCCGCACTCGTGGTGCTCATCCCGATGTCACCGCCAATCACCGACTGGACAGGATACAAGCAGATGAGGTACTGGGTCCCGCCAAATTGCGCTCTGGAGAACTTCAAATGACATTCGGAGATGTGTCAGTATTTCTCATGGTCGCCCCGGCTTGTGACTGGGCCTTTCACACCCAGCCGGGAGCAATCCGTCGCATCATCATGAATCTCTTCGGTAATGCCTTAAAATACACCCAACAGGGTATGGTCAGGGTCCTCCTCACACAAAGGCAACCTCCAAAGAGAACCCGCGATGAGGAGAGACATGTGACCATCACGGTCACTGACACGGGGTCGGGGATCGGCCAGGACTTCCTTCAAAACGATTTGTTCAAACCCTTCTCTCAAGAAAATCACCTCTCTCCAGGTACAGGACTTGGTTTAAGCCTCGTCAAGAAGATGGTATCGCAGTTGCGTGGACGTGTATCTGTCCACAGTCGTGTCGGCTTCGGGACAACAGTCAGCGTGACCTTGCCGCTGGCACAGGCTATGCCGCTGCATGGGGAGAAGTCTGCGCGATCGGACGACGAGCTTGTGCAGCTCGTGAAGGAACTTTCCGGTCTTCGAATCTGCCTTCTGGGGTTTGACGAGCACAACTCGAAAGGCGATGCGCTCGGTATACATGACGGAGTTAACGACGGCAATCGGTTGATACAAGCCATCTGTCGCGACTGGCTTCACCTCGAGGTTGTCTCAGCGTCGGAAACTCAAAGTCTCACCCCCGACCTTGTTTTGTTGACAGAAAGCGCGATGGCCATACGAAACCAGAGCAACATACTCACCAAGCCCCCGTGCGTTGTTGTTTGTGCGAACGCTCTCGTAGCGTACCAGCGTTCGACCGCGCCCAAGGCGACAGACCGGCCCGGGTTCATCGAATATATATCTCAACCGTATGTACCTCTGTTCATGAATCTGATCAAGAGAGCTGACGAGCGACTAGCATTGGCCCTCATAAGCTTGCAAAAATATTGCTCCTGGTTTTCCAGCGGTGGACGAACCTACAGACAGTTCAGTCGCCGACAGAGACAAGCGTGCACACATTCGACTCTACGCCTAACACCACGGATGATGTGCCGCTCCAACCAGCAGTAGAAGCACCCGGAGTTCTCAAGCGGCTCACGCTTCCTTCATCGGCCCCGGAACCGCTGGAAGTCTGGGAGCCTATGCCGTCGACGAACGACGAGTCTCAATCAGAGGCCAAGAAGCCAAGGCTCACACCGCCCGTCCCAATCGCCAGTGGGAAGACAGAATATCTTTTGGTGGATGACAATCCTATCAACTTGAGAATCCTCGCGTCTTATCTGAAGAAGCTTGGTCAGGTGTATCGGACGGCGACAAATGGCCAGGAAGCGTTGGACACTTACAAACTGAACCCGGGCGGATGCCGGTTCATCTTCTTGGATGTCTCTATGCCAGTCATGGATGGCTTCACGGCGAGCCGGGAGATTCGAGCATTTGAACGAAACAACGGCATTGAATCCGCGTTTATCGTCGCGCTCACTGGGCTGGCCTCTGCAGACGCGCAACGGGAGGCTTTGGGAAGTGGTATGGATCTGTTTCTCACGAAGCCGGTGCAACTGAGGGAGTTGAACTCCATTTTGAAAGCCCAGGGTGTTGTATGATTGACACCGCCCGTCGCTGCTTTTCACGGCCATAATTATTCATAGATGACGCCCACCTACGAGTACTCACTCGAACCGCCCGAAACCTCGAGACCTCCGCACGCGCGACGTGCCAAGTGCTACGCCAGATTGCGTCGCCGAGAGTGCGCAGTCTTTCTTGCTGAGAGCCGCCACACTCGTAGGCGGAGTTGCACCCCGGAGATTGACTGGCTACCTCCCCGAAGACACCTGCTTGATTCTCTAACGATGCGGAAGCCATCTGCAATAGGCCTCGCTCTCGAGACTGTAGCAGCACGCAGGGTTCATTGGAGCCTACTGCGCTGCGCATGCACAACCACAACCACAACAACAAGGACATTCACTGTATCAATCAGTGCATGCCTTGATTCAACAGCGTAGACACTTCATAGGATAAATACACAAACAACCTTGTTCAAATGCTAAAAAGATTCGCCGCACCAGTCTTATCCAACGAATAAGCCAATACGCACCTCACATCTGCACACAAACGACCACTGCCAACAAGCGCTCTCATCAAGGGTCTCTTCGGTGTCCGCCAAAGCCCCGGCTCACAACTGATGGGAGACCAACATCCAGCGTGACCGAGCGCTGCAGTGGGTAACGCGGCCATACTTGGGAAACACAGCCTAAACGGTGGTCATTGCACCTCTCGCTGTCCCCTCAGGCACTAAAATCCCACTGGGGTACTCCAATAATTCCCCTGGCACGAGATCAACCGGCCCTGTAATCTGAGCAACGACTCGCTGGAACAACCCGTGCAGAGTGCAAACCCCCAGGAAGAACGTCAGGCCGGTATAACACACCCTGAGTCCCCTGTGAGCCTTGTCGAGCTAGGCGGCCTTTCACGTTGACGACGAGAGTTTGCGGCGGGGGATCGAACCCTCAACCTCGCTCGCCGTCCAGCACAGCTTAGCCCAATCAGGACCCGTGAAGCGCCGATCTGAATGCATCAGGCCGGGAGGTGTTCCAGCCTGAGCAATGGACCGCCTGACCGTTCGACCAGGTGACCCGCCAGCATCTGCGTGTTTCACGCGCGTTGTGATTTTATTTGGGTATATGAAGGGCTGCTGTACTGGGCTGGTAACACGGGTCAGAACAGTAAAAGACAAGCACGGTTCTAATATCTAGCTAGAGTCGTGATTTAATAGCATTCATTGATTTAGCTGTAATAATGCCTATAGTTTCCTTTCCCAGCCGTTGAATCATTCCCAATGATCCCATTTACACTCATTCGATCCATATCCTACCTAGATGCCATGTAAACAACCGAAGCTCCGGCCCAACCAAGTCCTTCCAATTACTTTCTCGGCCCGGAACCATCCCCAATCTCGTAGATGGGTTCCGCCTCGCGAGCCTCGTGACCCGGAGCTTCAAACGTCTCCTGCTGAACTGGACCCTTGGTCTCGTAGCCGGGAGCTTGGTACGCAGGCGCAGGGAAAGAGTTGCCTTGCCAACCCGCCTGCGACACCGGGCTGATGGCACCGTTGACCGGACTGACCGTCGATTGCCGCCAGTCCGCCGGGTTATGCGACGACACCATCGTCTGCTTCACCTCAGGCGTCATCACCATCGCTTGATCATATGGTTGCTGCACTTGCTGCGTCGGCGCCGGTGGTCCGTAGCCTGGAGCTGGTGCTGCTGCTGCCGCGGCAGCCTCCTTGCGCTTCCTGCTGCGTCGAAGGAAGAAGAAGATGCCAAAGATCAAGAGCGCGATGACGAACAGGCCTCCCACTGCGCCGCCCACGATGGGACCGATGTGGCTGTCCTTGTGCGGTTTGGGCGGGTCTGGGAGAGAAGTGCTCGTCTCGCCGGGAGTGTCGTCGTACGTTATTGTGACTGTCGGCCGCGTTGACGAACCGGTCTCTTCCTCATCAGTGGCCTGCGGTCCATCTGAGATGACCGTGGTGCTGAACCCGGCGTCGTCTTGGCCCAGGTAGGTAAACTCCACACTCTGGGCGTCTTCCACCGACGTCGATGCGCATCTGTAGTCGCGGACGCCGTCGGGAAAGTCGTAGGTGCGGCAGAATGGCCTGTTCGTCTCCGTGCTGCAAGACGCGGATTAATGAACAGCAAAGAAACAACGCAGACTTGTCCTCTTACCATAGCAGATTCCACGTGTTGCTCTGGCACACGTCGTTGCAAGACGATACGTCGGTGAATTCCGTCAGGGGGACGCAGCTAGTATGTAAAATTCCGCCGCAGCCAACGGCGTCGAGCATCTTCACCTCCCACGAACAGAGTTCGTTGTTCTCGCAGGTGATTGCCGCGCCTGCTTCCCCCGAGAGGTATCCGCACGTCTCGTCCGGCGCCATTGTGACGGTGATGGTGACATGTGTCGACGAGTCCTCGCGCCTCCTCAGGTCAACTTCGTCCAGTAGCTCGGCAAATACGGTCGGCATGGCTTGTTCATGTGCGAGGCCGACGGCTCGGTATCTCTCTGGTCGGGCTGCTATCATGGCGTTGGCGGCGTGGAAGAGCGTGCCCAGGAGGAGGACTTCCGAGGAGAGGCGAGATGAATGCATTGCGATATACTGAAAATATCACTGCAATTTGGACTCCATTGAGCGTCGGAGAGCGACGAGTATTGGAGGGCTGGGGAATTTAAGTAAGTCTGCACTCTAGGATGAGAACAGTGGTTGATTAGCTGATCCAGCCACCGCGAGAAATCCCAGACAATAGAACAGCCCAAAGTTAATGCCAATAATGCGGCGTTGATGGATGTGGAAGTATTGGCGATAGTTCCGTCGCCTCGACGAATCTGCTCCCATGTGGCTTGCAGGAGCTGAACAAATCGGTACTTCACCCTCCAGCTGCGGGGATGGAGGGAAGACAAACCGGCACTGGTTAGGTCGGGGAGCTTAACGGACAGGTAAAATTCCATTCATGTGTATTTTGACATGATGATGGTGTGAATGGCATGTTGTTTCAGTCTGCGAGCTAGCACCTTGTCGATTCAGCTTTCGGTGCTTGAAGAGCTGGCCCTGCTTAACCAGCCAGTTCATCTTTACCTGGACTTCTATGCGAGATCTTTGTCTAGGAAATAAGTAGAACTATTACGACCGGTCCACAGTCAACTTCTACCAAGCCTCCGACACTCATTCCATCCCGCCAAGCCTCTCCAGGGGCCCAGAACCCATGGATCTGCACAAGGCGCAACCAAGCCTTTTCAGCTCAGGCGTTTTTCTCGCATTAGTTCTTACGTCCACAGAGTAGCGCCTCTTGATGCTAAAGTACAATGCCATGGGAGAATCAGGCTCGGTAAGTCCCGGTCAGGGCGCTTTCTAGGTCATGGCTCTCGCGTGGTTGGTTTTGGCGGATGCACATCGTTGGGGCGTCTTAGCACTGGACTCTGCCATAAGCCGCCTCGAGTCGAGGCTAGTGGGGATGCTTTATTATATTAGGCCCTGGCTTGGACGCTGCCAACTCAATTTACATTTGTGGCCGCTCGGGTACCTTTCTTTTAGTACTGTCAAGGCTGACTTTGACTCTTGTACGGGCGGTGTTTCACTGAGAGGTGGCTGAGAGTCTCCGCGTGTAGTGAATGGAATGTTGCCCACATGCCTTTTACTTTTCTTATGCCGAACCCGGCTTGGCTACGACAAGAGTAAACTGGATCAAAGCGCTGAGCTGCACACTTTCATATTCTTTTTTATTATTACACGTAGCTATTTGATGAGTTTTGGAACTGCCGTGTATGTCAAACATCGCCAGAGGCTTCTACAACAATCCATTTCCCCCAGCCTGATCAACTACCTCTTTATCCACACGCAACTTGACCTCGTCTTCACTGGCTGAGGAGCCGCCCAGAATCACGAGTGAACCTGATAGTACTCACAATACATTGTGCTCATAACATAGGTATCAAAGCACTTTCAGCATTTTATAGCTGAGCCCCTTCTCTAACAATGGTTCTCATTCTGGGTTTGTAGTTACTCCGTTTGAGTTCAACTCTAAATGTGGGCTTTAGCTACAAATCTTACCCTACAGGTTCTGCGATCCAGTGTCAGAAGAAGTAGTCTATATGGAAATCGTCTTAGCCGTGATATAAGCCCGGGGTATGTGATTTACCAAGTAAAAGATTTTACTGACTTTAAACATTCCTTGTTCAAGGTTCCATCCTCCCCGGCAGTAATTGTTATCGACGAGGAATGAAGACACGTAAGCGGAGAGAGGGAAACTTACTCGTTTTGAAAAGGAGTCAATCATTATAAAAGTCCGGATAAAAGTTACAGCAGATGATGCCTGTTTTTTGGGCGGATTTATGAGGCGCAAAGCAACGGGCAGAGGTGACTTAGGAGTCATGCGAGCCATTTACCGTTTATAACCTCTCCTTTGTAACGCAATGATAAATTCCAATAGTGACGCCGGGATTGACTATCATCGCCTCCCCTGATTTCTCTCGATGAGTCCGAGTCGGCCTTGTACTGGACGGAAATGAGTAAGCTTCGACTGCATTGTCACCACCATGTCCCTCGGGACACTGAACAAGTCCAAACCTTTACATCAACGTGATTTTCGGATGGCATTGGCACCATGTCGTATTAGTAGTCCCTGACGGATCGCCTGGTTCCCAGAACCTGGATTGTCGTTGGCCCGACCTTGAAACAGGTCCCCGGCGCCGTCGGATGTTAGGCCGGGCTGTTTCAGTCATTTCCCCCTGACTTGGCATCAAGTCACCCTGTGAGTTTGCCTTCCATCATTACGAGCACGTAAATCCCGAAATCCCGATTCATACATCATGCAAACGTTAGACTATTCGTCTCTCGATCTCTCGTTGATTATGAGTCTACTAGCATTTTCGATCGCCGTCTGTCTTTCCACCTTCATCCCCAAAATCACCATCGCCCCGCAATGAGCATGTTTGATGGCCCCGGCTTCAAACAAGGCCAGTGCTGGTTTGAAATTATTTGGACGAAGAACGATGAGGAGCACGCTGAAATCCTTCGGAACTGTCATCTGTTATACCTAGGCAGTACATACAGTACGATACCAAGATGATCCGACTTTTAGCGTGCTCGAAGCCTAGAACCCATGGATCTGGGGTTGATAAATAGGCGATTATGAAGTTGGTGATGGTAAAATAACGATGGTAGGATTTAGACCATGAAATGGAGGAAATTACGGTCGGCCATGGGCTGCTGTGACATGTCACTAGAAAAGGACGGAATTCTTGCGACACCTTGGCAGATCCTCGACGGACCTATTGGCAGAACCTTGAAAGATCTGTTGGTGGCTACTTGAAGGATTTGCTGGTTATTCATCCAAGGACCCGCTAGCAGGTCATTTTTAATTCCAATGAGTGCCAATATCGTACGTGGTTAGGAGTCACCAATGTGGACATGAATAGAGACAGGAATGGAGCTTGAAGTATAAAAGAAGTTTAAAGTTGCATCCTCAAAGGAACCATTCATCTTCCACAGTCCCTCCATTCTTCCATTCTTTCATTCTTATCCCTTCTTTAAACCCCCAGTTTTGAACACTTTCATTAAACCATCCGCCATGATCACCAACAAGCAAAGCATCATCCGATATCTGGTCGCGGTACTGCTTGTGACCGGCGTCAACGTGCAGGCACGTCCTCTCACTGAGTCACTGAGTGACACCCACGAACCACTCGTCACTCGTTCCACATTCAGAGACGACTTCGCCACCTTCGACACCAATACGTGGAGCTGCGAATACACGTGCCCGGTTATCGAGACCGGCAAGGCTCGTTTCCGGCTGAAGAGCGGCGTCAAGCCCGACAACTACGGATCCTGGTCCAAGGCGCGGTACAAGCCCCGGAGATTCACCTCAGGCCGTTTCACCGCGTCGTTTTCGTTGACGCAGCGTCCGAAGAGGGCCGTCTGGTGGGGAGTCGCGCTGTGGGACGACGGCAAGGCGGGCAAGTTCAGCGAGATCAATTTCGGCTACACGACGGACCAGAGCTACACCAACACGCAGCTGCGCTTTGAGAGCGCCCGCAAAGGCAAAACTGTTTCCCTGAAGGTCGACACGGGTGTGGATTTGTACGATGGGAAATACCACACTGCCACGCTGGAGTACAACTCCAAGCGTGTCGCACTTTACCTCGACGGGAAGTTCCTCAAGAAGATTACGGATAGGAAGTTCATCCCGACTGCTCCGATGGACTTTTTGCTTGGCCCGCGTCTTATTACTGGGGAAAAGCCGTTGAAGAAAGGGTTCACTGAGTCGATCAACTGGGTGGAGATCTCGGCTTAAGCCTACGTATGTCTTGAAAAGGCTTGAGACTACGGCTGCACAAACAATTCCTCCTCATCCCCTTTTTTGCTCTTTCGTTTTTCATGGTTGATACTTGTCATATCACGAGGCTGCTGGCTTTGACGGTCTGCATTCGTTTCTCGTTAGAGTTATTGGAAACATAGTGTAGATACTTATCGAATTTCTTCACCTTTACGGTGAAAGTAAGCCCGGACCTTGTGGGCTACTGAACTCATGTTTACCCAACCATGCTGAGAGAAGTAAACCGGATTTGATACTGTAGTGATGGCTACTATCTACTGTCCACGACAAGTCTTTATCTGAACGTGACAAGCTATAAATATGGGCGGCATCTCAGAAATTGCCGATTCCTGTAATCAATTTAATATGAACACTACGACGCAAATTTTGCGTACTGTTTAAATGCTTGAGTCTGGGGTCTGGGCTGTACGAGTGCCGGGCATGAACTCCTTTTTGTAAGACTTTGCCCGTGGCAGCATTAAGGACAGCCCATCGAAGATTTAACTGCTAACATCGACTGACCGCAACGTGGAATTGAAGATGTTGAGGTCATCTTCGCGAAAGACTTTACTCGCCGTTCCATAAACGCATGCAACCTGTGTCATATTGACCCATCAACGCAACGTTGTATTTATATGGTGAACTTGAAACATACGAAAGGAAGGGGGAAATTGCCGGTTCAGGAATAACAGTGTTACGCCCGAAGGCACCTGAGTTGAAGGCGTGGATTTAAAGTGAATTAACATCAACAGGAACCTAATGTATTACCCGTCCCATCATCATAGTAAGTCTTATTGTTGCTCGATAATACATATTGATCAATATTTATATCTACCTCTGAACTCTTAGGCCAAAGCATCAACACCTTAAAAGTTTTGCAGGTATTCAGGCGTGAACCTGCTGCCGGAGCTGAACGCTTGGTTAGCAATGTCGCCAGCCCCAGATTGGATGGCCAGAGTCTTAGCCCATTCGGCAATATTTCCCTACACGATTCTGGTTAAGAAGTAGTGCTGAGTGTCAGAGGTTAGCCTTAAGCCTGTGATATCGCCAAAGCTATCCCCTGTCCTTACCTGATACGGCTTGTTGTCTTTGTCATGGAGGCAAATCCAGCGGTTTTCGCCGGCTTTGGTTTTCTGACCGTACTGGAACCGGTTATTGATTGAGATGACCCAGTTATCTAAATGAGTCAGTAAGGGGAAAGCTTTGTGGTAACCTCAAAGTTTGAGGGGAACATACCGCCGTCTTTCTCAGCTTCGGCGAGGTTGCCAATGAAGGCGGCTTGGTTCTGGTCCCTGTACATATAGTCCTGGATATACAGGAGAACATCTACGTTGTCCTTGGATAGGTTTTGGGTCTTCATGACACAGTACCTCGCCGTCCTTTCTCGCATGAGCTGGTTCCATTTCACTTCAATGCGAGCCTGCTCAGCCCGCTCAGTATAGGCGGGGATGGCAAGTATCGCTGGTCACAGGGATAGACATTCTAATTAATTAAGTATGGAAAAGTGAGCAAAGTTTATGAAGAAATGAGTGTGAGAGGGATGTTTGACTTGAAATGGTTGATGGAAACTTTGAAAGGGAGGGGATCGAAGTCTTTAAATGCAGTTTACTAAACCAGCCACTTTCTCTCAAGTTCCATTCCATCTGTTCCCTAGGCTCCTATAAGTTCCCACTGAGCGAAAGAGAATGTTGCTAGCTCGTAAATATGGTTAACGTGTGGCGCCTCTTGCGAAATTTGTTGCTCTCTGTAGCTCTAGGCCTACCTTCACTGCCGCAGTCGTATAATTAAACGTCTCAAATAAGACAAGGAGATACTTCCTGATAGAGAATCCACACACAATTAATTTGAAACCAACTTGAAAATTTTGATTGAATTATCAATTTGATGTATGAATTAGGCTTGATCATCCTTAACAACTAAAAGTCCGCCTGACCTGCTTCCCAAATCGCTAAGCTTCCTGCAGCCCTCGGTTGGAAAGCTTGCTTTGCCTCCCCGTTCGTATATACGCCATTCACTCCATTTGGTACTGACTTCTCCACAGGCGTGCCGTAGCCGCCTCCCGATGGCGTAACCATGATGAGCTGATCACCAGGACTCATCCTCACCATGTTCTTCTGGCCGAGATTCACGCCTCTCATCGATCCGTCCGGCTGTTTTCTGTTCCACGTGTTCGATCCATACGAGCCTTCTTCTCCGCCACGCATTCCATACGGCCGCGTAGATCTCCTCTCGGTGATGACGCTGAAGCTGAGTGGCGCGAGGGCCTCGTAGACTCTTCGACATCCGTCGCCGCCGTTGAAGACACCCTTGCCACCGCTGCCACGACGGATGCTGAACTCGCGCATCAACACGGGATAGCGCTTCTCCATCAGTTCGGCGTCGGTGATGCGCGTGTTGGTCATGTGCGTGTGGACGGCGTGGGCGCCATGCCAAGTTGGCCCTGCGCCGGAGCCGCCGCAGATGGTCTCGCCGAAGGAGAAGTTGAAGCCCTTGGTGCGGCCGCTCTCGTCGAGAGACTCTCCGCCGAAGAAACCGACGCAGTTCATGCAACCTTGTGACGCCGCTGCTGCCTCGAAGGCTTGCAGAATAGTGTCGCAGACACGCTGAGAGGTATGCGTGTTTCCAGCACAGACGGCTGCGGCATCGGATGGGTTCAGGAAGCATCCCTTGGGGAGAATGACATCAATCGGGGATAGACATCCTTGGTTCAAGGGAATGTCTACGCCAATCATGGCTCGGAGACAGAAGATGATTCCAGAGTATGTAAGTGCTCTAGGAGCGTTCATGTTGCCGTGCTGCTCAACTGTCGTGCCAGTGAAGTCGAAAGTAGCACTTCCATCGTCTCGGATGCGGACTTGCAGATGGATACGAGAGCTGTTGTCCATGTAACCAATGGCCTGGAGCTTTCCATCGGGGTACCTCGTACGGACGTCCTTGAGGAACTTGCGTACCGCGAGCTCAGCATTGGCTTGAACAGCGTCCATGTAGAAATGCACCGTCGTCTGCCCGTATTGGTCGATCAACTTGCTGAGGAGCTTGGCACCCTTGTTGTTCGCGGCAGCAAATGACTGGAGATCCGTGATGTTGTCGCTTAGTCGTTGCGTGCTGTTGCATCCCGGTCTCTCACCCGGCTCGGCAAAGATCTTGGCGATGCCTTCGGTGTCGAATTTGCCGTCACGGATCATGGTGAAGGTCTTGATGGCAACGCCTTCTTGCCATAGCTCGGTCGAGTTTGGAGGCATGGAGGTTCCCTCAGAGCCTCCAATGTCGGTGTGATGTCCGCGGGAGGCCAAAAAGAAGACAATGTTCTTCCCAGCTTTGTCGAAGACAGGCGTGACAACAGTGAGATCGGGAAGATGTGTACCACCGTGAACTAAACAGTAATTAGCGAACCGCATCTCCCTTATTAAGGAGCGAAGACATTACCAGGGTGGTTGGTCACGTAAACATCTCCTGGGCGCATCTCGCCGCCCAGCAAATCAACCTGACCCTTGACAGCATAGCTCATGCTGCCCAAGAAGACAGGAACATGAGGTGCGTTGGCAACCAAATCGCCATTGGGACCAAAGATTGCACAAGCAAAGTCGAGTCTCTCCTTGATGTTCAGCGACACGCACGTCTTCTGCAGTGCTCGACCCATCTGCTCGGCAATGCTCATGAATCGGTGTCCGAACAGAGAGAGTTGGACAGGGTCAACGGCCGATGCACCATTGGCTCGATCAACTACCTGAGACTTGACGTCGATGACGATGTGGTTGGAGAGCACTCGGGCTCTGCTTCCGGGTGCAACCACAATTGTTTGCGTGTTATCAATGATGACGGCCGGTCCAGCAACAATGCTGCCGCGATCGAGGTCCTGAAGGACGAGCACACTCGCCTGCTGCATACCGCTATCCTTGAAGTAAATGGGCCGCTATGATCTGTCAGTGATGAGGTCTAGAACACCATGTAAGTCTACTAACTTTTTCGGCCGAGGTCTTTTCGCTCTTGACGGCCTCGAACTTGTCCTCCTGCAGCTCCTTGATGAGCGCGTCGTTGTCCTTCGTGTTCTCTGAGCTGATGCCGATTCCTCTGACTCGGATATCATCCACAATGATTTCTCTGTCCTCTGGGAGTACGAAAGCAAACTCTCGTAGGTGTTCTGCAACGAACTCCTTCTTCCAATCGCCATCGGCTGGTTTCAAGATCATGAGGGTTGTATCGCTGCCTCGGTATCGAATGTTGAGATACATCTCGTGCTTTACCGCAGATTCTTCGATGCCCTGTTTACCCAGCTCCCTAGTAGTGTAGTTTCGGAGATGTTCGTGACGAGCGCTGATGCTGTCTATGGTTTCGGCTGTTAAGAACTCGTTACAGGGCTCTTGAGCCTCTTGAACCACCTCGGCAAGAGCCATTCCTAGGCATTATTAGCACATTTGAAAACTCACTGTAAGCATGCTTAGTATTACTCACCGTATGCTGACAGAAGACTTGAGTACTTGTGCATAACAACCTTGGAGATACCCAGGTTCTCTGCAATCTCGCAAGCGTGTTGGCCTCCGGCGCCGCCGAAGACTGCGAGGTTGTGAGAAGTGATCTCGAAACCTCGTGCCTCGGTGAGAGCTCGGATTGGCCTGCACATGGATTCATTGGCCACCTCGATGAAACCAACTGCCACATCCTCGGGGGAGATGGCTCTGTTGGTATCCTTTCGGATCTCTTCGGCCAGCTGTGTGAATTTCTCCCTCACGATTTCGATATCGAGGGCCTGGTCTTCTGTAGGACCAAATATTTTGGGGAAATAGTCGGGCAACAACCGGCCGAGTAGAAGATTGGCATCTGTAATGGTGAGAGGGCCACCCTTGCGATATGATGCTGGACCTGGATGGGCACCAGCGCTCTCCGGACCGACTTTGAAGAGGCCATTCTGCCAACTGAGAATGCTGCCACCGCCGGCCGCAACAGTGTTGATATCCAACTGGGGGCTCTGGATGGTGACTCCGGCTGTAGTCATTTCAAAGATGTGATCGAATGTGCCGCCAAAGCGACTCACGTCGGTAGAAGTGCCGCCCATGTCGAATCCGACGAGAGGGGTCTGCCCGTCATAAGAAGTTCTCGCATATCCGACCAGGCCACCTAGAGCACCGAAATTGATTAGCACAAATGAATTTCCATCGTCAAGGGGAAGGAATACATGCCCGCTGGTCCACTTAGAATGCCCTTCATGCCCCGAAAGGACTTGTAGTTGACAAGGCCTCCGTCGCTTTGCATGAACTCGCAACGTAGGCCGTTGAGGTTCCCATCCGTGAAACCAGAGGCAAAACTTGAGATGTACTTGTGCGTCTCGGGAGTGAGGTATGCATCAGCAGAGGCTGAGCCGCCGCGCGCAACCATCTTGACCATGTTGGCCCCAACCGCCGAGGACAAGGCGATGTGCTCGAAGCCGAGGCCCTTTGCGATCTCTTCGACTTTCCGCTCATGGTCAGAGTAGAGGAACGAGTGCGCAAGGCATACGGCAACGGTGGTGTAGCCTTCATCTTTTAGACGCAGGAGCGACGCCGTTGTCGTTTCTTCGTTGAGCTTTTCTAGAACTCGGATTTGTTCACCGCCCACGCCTTTGACAATTTCGCCCTGGATGGCTTTCGGGGTGCCGTTGATGCGATCGGGAGCCTCGTCGTAATGCTCGAGGGTGACTCGCTCATCGACCTCGACGACGGTGTCGTACAGAACAGATGCCTTGCGGATGTCGAGGGCGAAGATGTCGGGGCGTTGTTGTGAGCCGATTTCCAAGACATCCCTGTGGCCCCTTGTCACCAAGAATGCGTGTCGTGTGCCTTTTCGCTCCAGCAGAGCATTGGTCGCGACAGTCGTGCCCATGCGAATGGCACGGACAGGGGCTTTGGGCAAGGGTTCCGTCTTGGGGATCTCTCGGCCGAGGTAGTGTGACAGTACTCTCCGGACACCTTCGGTTGGGGCATCCTTGTAGTGGTCAGGATCAACGGAAAGGAGCTTGAAGACTAGATCTTCCTTGCCCTCGACGGACGCCCAGACATCAGTGAAGGTGCCACCCCTGTCCATGGCGATGAGGATGGAATCCGCCATGGGATCGACGATGTGTTCCCCCATGATGGCAGATGCGCTGAGGATTACTGGAGGGAGGGAGGGATGTGATGAGCGGATCGTTGATCCTGGATCTAGAGAGACGACGAGGCACTCAATGTTCGATGAGAATACCGTGGAAAAGACAGCCCAAGGGCTTGCATATATGTGCACTGAGTGGTAGGCCGTCTCCAGGCGTAGTCGAAACGACCTTCTGTAGGATTTCGGGAGCTGACATGAAGATCCGCATGCGACTTCGGAGTAGCTGGACACTTCACATCAGACCCGTTGGACCCTTGCTCCCTGTTGTTATCGCGGTGGAGAGCACCAACCCAGGCAGAATACATGGCCTATCATCTGCTATCTCGGTCAACACCACGGCCTGCCATCATCTCCACTCTCCGCGCTACCCCGGATTTCTCCCATCTTTCGCTTCGTCTGACTCGTCGACTCGTCTCCGCCGATAGGCAACTCGTTTCGACCTTCCCACACGCGCACAAGCCGAATCTTGAGCCCCTCACCGACGCATAATTACCCACAGACTAGTCTAGTCGCCGCTGTGCTGGAGAGATTATGTATCTGACTAACTCGACTGGTTATCTCCGTGTAACCACACGCGAACCCCCGCCTTCTTATCGCCTCGTCTCGGACCCGTGGACTCGTGGAGAAGCACCCCCCCGGCCTAGTCTTGCATCATCACCTCCTTTGTTCCCCAGCTCCTCGCTGAACAACGTGTTACGTGCGCAAACACGCCATGGAGAAACGAGGAAGAAATGCCTGCTGGAAATGCAAAGGTACCGAGACTTGCCCCGGGATCCATCACTTCATCAATTCTGGCTGTGGATACGCTTGCTGATCACCCCCTCCCATCGTTGCTAGAGCGCCGTATCAAGTGTACCCTGGAGAAGCCCGTCTGCGGCAATTGTGCCCGGAATCAACACCGATGCCAGTATGGCATGAAGCTGCTGTGGAGAGAGGAGGCTCTGGCTAGGGGTATTTGCTTTGGGCGACAGGGTAAGCACAGCACGTAATTAATCAGACACTGGCTAATCGCGTCGAGCCACAGGCGTCCATGGGAAGTCGTCCAAGACATCGCTTCGAAGCCATTCGCCCGCTCTCAATAGCTACAAAGGCCATTTCTATTTCTTCAACGCATCGGTTGATGGCTTCCTCAATGAGCGCCGACCATTACAAGAGCCTGCGACGGATCAGCAGCACTCGCAACCGCAACTGGCCCTCTGTCCCTCCTCTTCTTTCGCGCGCCAAGACGAGCCGGAGGAGGAGGACCAAGAACAGATGACTTTGTATCGGAATGGTATAAGCCATTTTGCCACTGCCTCCCCGGACGGAGACCCAATGGATCTGCATCTCTTTGACTTTTACATCACGACCCTATGCCCCAACCTGAGCAATTCACTTACAGAAAACCCCTACCTCGAATTCATTGCGCCGCTTTCATTGTCCTCGGCGCCTCTTTATCACTCCGTCCTCAGCTGGTCAGCCCACGAGTTGTCTTTCAGAAAGCCAGGCGAGCGAAGCTATCGACAAATTTCTGCTCACCACAAGGTCCAAGCACTTCGGGGTCTAAGACAGGAGATTGAATCATCACAAGGCAGCACCGCTTCCGCTTCCCCCAGTAGCCTGGCTTCGGTTCTCGCCACCATGATCGTACTTTCGTGTCAGGAAATCGTCGAAGCATGCTCGTCGACGTGGATAGCACATCTCAAAGCCGCCCGGATGTTGTGCAGCATCCTTTGGCCGAAAGGTCACGATGCACCCGACAGTTTCCGGCGGTTTTGCATCATGTGGTTCGTCTCACACGAGATCATGAGCCGCACAGCTTGGATTCAAGAGACGCTCTTCGAGCCGAGCGAATGGTTCGCCGGTGATGACGAAACAGAGATCGACGTCATGATCGGATGCTCTCGGGGCTTGATACAGCAATTGTCGGAAACCAGCACTCTGATTACGGATATACGCAACCAGCCGGCCACTTCTAGTAACATTGGTGCCTTCATCATTCGCCGTAACCGCATCGAAGCTGCTCTCCAACGCCTCGGCCAACGCATTTCAACAACCAAGGGCTCCGCGCCGCTCGAGTTGTCTGATATTGCCGAAAGCAAAAGGCTATGTGCTTTGATCTATCTCTACACCTGTATCGACAATGCCACGCCGTCATCGCCTGTGATTCAGACACTAACTGCACGAGTGATGCGAATTCTGACGAAATTGCCACCGAAGCCATCACTCACTTTTCCCTTGTTCGTCGTGGGTACGCTGGGTGTCTGGAATGAGGACGACCGACGATTGGTGCTTGACATGCTGACTAGTATGATCAAAGCGAGACCGCTGGCTAGTATTATAAGAGCAGAAGAAGTGATTAGAGAGGTGTGGTTGGATAGAGATCTGGGAAGCTGTGAGCGGTGGGAGGATCTGGTAGAGACAAGGGGGAAGTTACTGAGTCTAGCATAGAGATTGCAATGAATTATCTCTGTGTTTTTCAAATAACTACTCGTTATTAGAGTCTTGGACTTGAATTTTAGCCATCATTCTCAGTCGCCCAGTCCACCACGTCTTTAATGTCTCTCACACTTCCGACTTTCCAATGGATATCATTCGGATCACCCTCTGGCGTAGCTTTCCACCTCCAACGATCCAATTCCTGCACTCCCTTTTCCAACACTTGTCTTGCCCACTGCCCAGCCAGAGGAAGCATCTTGAAAGCATTTCCGCTATCCCCTGACACTACCAGGAGAGAGCGAGCTTCGGTGTCGGGAACGTAATCGATGATGCAGTTGGAATCCGCAATGTCGCCACACCAACAGATGAACTTACGCGTCAATGGGAGGCTGGAAACCCGAGGCATAGTAGCAGCGATGAGCTTCACAATCTTGTCCTCGTCTTCTCGTGGACCTTGGTAGTCGGTCTTTTCGCTGGAGCTGGTAGGGACATTCATGCGACTACCAAGGCGCTCGCCGGATGGAGCACACAAATTCAACAGCCCAGTCTCGGCATCAGGCTCGAAGAAGAAACCCAGGTCTCGACAGTTGATAACAGGGATGCCGGCCATGGACTTTGTCTACTCCGGGGAGAGCTGCAGATGTGAAACGGACCATGCCTTTGCAACAATTTGGGGCGCAATCGACGGGAGAAGACGAGCAATGTGGGCTCCAAGGCAGATGATGGTACGGGTGGCCTTGTGCTCCTTGCCAGATGCCGTCTTGGCTCCGATGTACCGTTTTCCGTCGAACAAGAGCGAGACGGCGTGGCCTGTCCTTCTCCGAGGATAAAGTGTACGCCCAGAAGTTCGCATTCGGTGTGAATCTTGGCCATTGCGCGGCCAGCGCGGGCGTAGCCTCCATACTTGTTGAAGTAGCCAGTCCAACCATCTGTCTCAGCACCTTCTAGCTGGGGAACGAGCGGCCGCAAGTTTTGGCCAGCCCCGATCGGTCGAAACGAGTCCGTAGGAAAGCCCGCATGATGTGCAATCGAGGAAAAGGATTTTGATAGTGAGCTTCGAGCCTTCTCCTCAGCGTTTTCGGAAGTGGCTACAACAGGCCTGTTTCTGCATAGTTTGGTGTAAAGAAGGGCGATTTCCAGGCCTTGATGGCATCCAAGGCGAGGTCGTGTAGAAGTCGTCTTCGTACTCGGCCCGGACTATCTTGCTGAGGTCACAGCCCGCCGAGTAGGACGATGGAATTTCCGAGGCTCGATCCAGGACGGTAACGTTTCGATAGCCATTCTGCGCCAGCTCAAGAGCCGTCGACAAGCCAAAGGTACCAGTCCCGACCATCAAAATTGATTCGTCCATGATTACTAGTAGCCGTAGACTTGGTCATTTTGCGGGCGAGAATGTGAACCCTCGTGGTCGCGATATTCAAAAAACATAACGAGTTGCAAAAGCCAAGCGGCGTCGGTCGCATCCGCCGCGTCGTGATGGTGATGCATCGTCGCGACCCCACGAACGCAACTGTGCATGGGCTGATTGATTATCTCGAATTGTCGATATCAGCGGGTTCCATCAAGCGTCCAGGGGGGTCCCCGGCGTCGAGAATTGGAGGAAGGTCGAAACGACCTAACCAGGGATATTACTCGGCAATGCGTCACTCGACGGCCCACACCCGGCATCGATACATATCCCAGGTCTACCAGTAGCTCCGTAGATGTACTTATACGACGCATCGACAACTATCTTTGAAGGTTCTTGTATTCGTAGCTCCCGCATGATAAGCAACGGCCTACTCTTCTATCGAAACGACCTTCCCCCGGTTTCGAAAAGCAACCCATCCCTTGACTCTTAGTTGTTGCGAATGAAGGATTATTCTGCGAACTGGTCCTCATATCGATACTGACTAGGCTATGCTTGTCTTAGATTGCAACGATATCGGACATACCATGGGTAACACAGCACACGCTTGTCCCCCTAGTGCCAACACCAAGAAACTTAGCCGGTAGCGCCCCATGATGTTCAGTTACCCCAGATCCGTAGCTCCACTCGCCTGACTCTTCGAGTTACTCTTGTCACTTGATACCGGGCTCTCGCTTCTCCCATCCTGGCCAGAGCTAGTCGCGACCTTATCATTTGCTGATTAACGACTCCTCATCCTCGACATAAGATCGTCTCCTTGCCCACCGGGAGAATCTCATTCCATCAACAACTACAGTCAACTTGAGCAAAATCACAGACAAGCTTCAATTCCAGCAATCCTTCCCCTCTTGGCTTGCAGCTCGCAATGTCTGATCTGAACAACGACAAGAAGGAGGCTCCTTCCATGGAGAGACCCTCCACGCCTCAACCCGAACTAGGTGAATCTCAGAAGTTCGATGCTCGACAGACAGATGAGGCAGCTACCTATCTGAACAATGCCGAACACTATGAGCCGTTGTCGCCAGAGGAGGAGAAGAAATTCAAGAGAAAGACCGACTGGATCTTGCTTCCGATGGTATGACTTTAATTTTGACTGTCGCATATGCAGTGCTGAGACTAACAACCATCGCGTAGTTGTTCCTTGTTGCTACCCTTGGAGCGTATGTTGATTCTCACCCTTCGCCTATCAACAATTGGTACTAACTGCAATAGCATCGACAAAGTTGCCCTCGGAACATCGGCCCTATACGGTCTTCGCGAAGACAACGCCCTTGTCGGGCAACAGTACAGCTGGCTTGGATCCATTCTATCTCTGGGTGTAAGTCCACTCGCCCTTGTGGCAATGTTCGTCGACTGATTTCTTCCCGCGCAGGCTCTTTTCGGAATGTTCCCCTCATCTTGGCTCATCCACCGCTTCCCGAGCGCCAAGTACCTTTGTGTATGCTCCATTGGATGGTCCGCGTGCTCTCTGTTTCTTGCAGCCTGCCATAACTTTGCCGGTCTTGCAACGCTCCGTTTCTTGATGGGTAAGTTCAATTACTCGAGGATGTTTTCGGTGCCTTATTTGCTGACTCCTCTCAAGGAATGTTCGAGGCCATCATCGTCCCCGGTATTTCGCTGATCCTTGCCGGCTTCTATCTCAAATCTGAGCAGCCTCCGCGAAACGCCCTCGTCTTTGCTGCTGCTAGTTCCGTCTTCAACGGGTTTCTCTCGTGGGCTATTGGCCACATCCCAGAGAGCGCTCCCCTAGCAATTTGGCAATACCTGTTTCTGCTCACTGGTATGTTATCCGCAAGAAATCTGTGGTCTCATCGCATTCTCGCTAACTAGTGTCATCCAGGATCTGTTTCTATGATTTGGTCTATTATTGCCTTCATTTGGCTGCCCGGGACGCCGATGGATGCCTTCTTCCTTAGCGATCGAGAGAAACACCACGCTGTCAACCGTCTCGCCGCCAACAAGACCGGAATCGTCAACCATACTTGGAAGTGGTCCCAAGTGAAGGAAGCTGTGCTCGACCCCAAGACTTGGTTGCTCTTCTTCTTCAACATCGCCATCAACATTCCTAACGGCGGTCTGATCACCTTTGGCGGTCTCATCATTGCTGGTCTTGGCTACTCTGGTGTGGAGGCTTCCCTGCTCACCATGCCCAATGGTGTCGTGTCGACGATCGCTGCCTTTGTATTCTCCCTTCTCTCGGCGAAATGGCACAACAGGAGATGCTTCGTTGTCATGATCGCTTGTCTCGTCCCAATCATCGGCACCGCGGTTGTGTATGCTGTTCCTCGCAGCAACATCGGTGGCCAGATGGTCGGTCTGTACTTCCTCTACACCTACTTTGGACCTTACGTTGTTGGAATTGGTCTGGCACAGGCGAACACCGCAGGACACACCAAGAAGACCGTTGTTTTTGCCATCTTGTACATCGGATACGCCGTGGGCAACCTCATTGGCCCTCAGACCTTCCGGGCTAACCAGGCACCGGCCTATGTGGGCGGGACCATCTCTATGATTGTCTGTTATTGTGTCTGTATTGCTATAATGGGGGCTTACTGGGCACTTGCGGTGTGGGAGAACAAGAAGCGGGCTGCTTCCGTTGCCTCTGCTGTTGAGACTGAGGAGCCAATTGAGTCGTTCATGGACGAGACTGACTATGAACAGGTAGGATTTATGTACACTACTTAAAGGGCCTGCAGCAGGGAACTCTGCACAAATCCTCTTGTCCTGCTAAATATACCATTGGACCTCTACTGTCTTCTTAAATTAGGCCTTGGACTTGACCTTTTTTATTCAAATATTTTATGCCTTTTCATGTAAAATGCAAAAGCAGAATTACCTCAATAGGGATGGATATGTGCTTCGCAATTGCAAATTCTTATCATATAACTATCAGCCACTTCTAGGCTGTGGATATGTTGAGGTGCACTATCACTTAAAGTTAGCCCTTACTGCATTAGAAATGAGATTGAATATGCCGCTCTGGATTCCGACTACATCCCTTATATTGAACGGTGGGATCTCAAAGACGCACAATCCAGCGTATGTATCCATTCTTTCCACGATATAAGGCTGCTAGTTATTAAAACGGGCCTTTATGTCAGAGTTTCTGACAGCCCTTGGATGGCAGTGTTGATAATATATCAATTACTTTGGAAATTATCAGGCTAAGCAATCTGTCTTTCATGATGAATTCCGTTTGCGGAATCGTACAGATATTAAATCTCTACATGCTCGGCCAGAAAGCCTCTTCTGCAACAAGAATCTCTCGCCACTTGACCTCTGCTCGTTTGAGGAATTCTTGTTTAGCAGCCTCCCCTCCTCGCTCGACCTGTTCAGCCACTGCCTCATCAATGATGGTCCCCAGCCCATCCACAAACTCGACAAACTCTTGACTGGTCCAGTTGTCAATGAACTCGTTTCTCAGTGCCCCACCATCTGCATCCTCCTTCGCATCTTTCTGTGCAGTGAGCTGAGCCTTTGCCCATGACCAGGCATCCAAGTAACACTTTTCCGTCCCCCAGTACACCACTGCAGCCTCCAACCACGGAATGTTGCCGTCCTTGGCGGGAGCCAGTGAGTCAAAGAGAGCCTCCCAGCGCCGGAGGCCTTCGAGTTTCGCATTCTGAGGCACGCGGCCGTTGTCTTGTGTCTGAAGATTGATCTGGATGTCGTATCGAGCAGCCGTCTCGAGGAAGAATTTCTCCTCGCGACGGACGTTGACCAAGGCACCGACAAGCCAGTCAAGAAGCTTGGTAGTTGAGTCTGGATCATCTTTCTGTTGCGGAGCCGTGTCTGAAAACTGAAGGAAGCTGATCAAGCGGCCAACGCCGCGGACATAGCTGTGGATGTAGAGTCGGTCATTTCCAAGCCATTTGCCCAGGATTTCCTTCGATGCCTGACCATTTGCAGCGAGCCGAAGGAAGTCAGACTGTGTGGCCCGCCGGTAGCCGTCCTCGTTCGAGGCAAGTAGGGCACGGGTGAGGGAAAAAGGCGACATGGCAAATGTTTCGACTTAAGGCCGGAACAGCGTCAGTGCAAAAGAATCCAGATTTGGAATGTGTTCATGCAAGATCCTTAAAACTTCATGATGTCACGCACCCAATGAAGTTTCATATCGGCGCAACGTTATTCCATACTGGTGAGACGCACCTGCAGATGTCGTGACTACGGTAGCTCTTGGCAAAGGAGTGGCACGATTGCAATGTTGGTAGATATTTGCGCTAGGAATTGAAGTATTGATCCCCCAATCCAGAACCGCGAGGTTGAACAAAGATAAAAATGGAAGTTCACGAACGGCAAGCCTATTCAGGAGGCTAATAATGCGGGCGTGATGACGAAAGTTGAGTACGTGGAGATTTTCTACCTTGTAATGCGTTCCCAGCTCCAAGTGTCAACACTACTCTAAACTCCAGGCCGTTGAAGGCGGCCAGTTAAACTGATTCGTATCAAAATTGAATAGATCCTGACCCGGTCCAATTGGGTAGCTCATTGGGGCAAGAATGTCTTGCATCCCATTGCCAAACATGAGGTTACCGTCGTTCATGCCCACGGACATCGACATGGGAAAATCGCCGGCTTCCGTGTTCGCAGTTGCACTGCATTCCTCTGCGCTACTCTTTTGTTCCATCTTCGCAATAAGTGCCATTCTCTGTCTGACCCCTATGACGATATTTGGTGTAGTCAGCAGCTCCTTAGGCTTCATCGCTGCCTCAAGAACTTCCCAAGCCAGTAGAACAGTTCTCCCGAACATCACGAAGAGGGGGTTTTTTAATGGGCCTGGAAGAGGAAACCGGGCTTCGTGATTGTTACTCATGACTTCCCAAGCCCGTTCTGCTTGCCGGCTGAGAGGCCGCCGTCTCAGATCTTGGACGATGTGGATGTACGCAGGGAACGGGAAGTGGCATTGCAGGAGCCAGCGGTAGCCCTTGATGAGCGGTGATGTCATCAACATTGTGTCGCATTCGAGCATTCTGAGCGCAAGAGACATGGCAGCGTCGCATTGGTCGTCCGTCTGCTGGGTGTTGGGACCTGGTAATCTCGAATAGTGCTCCAAGAGTTGATTTTTGGCGAGATATCCTCGTGCCGCCCATATTGTCATGAAGTGGATGGGACTCTCTGTGTCGCAAAACTTGAGATATTCCTGCTCGAATTTCTTCTCCAGGCCAACAAGACCGCCGCTGCTTGGGAGTTTTGCGATGGGCTTCAAGGCCGGATTTGTAAAGTCGAGGTGTGACGATGTGTGACGTACGTAATTTGCCAACTCGCCACGAACAACGACGAAGATAGCCTCTGTAGCTTTTGCCATAATCATCGGCTGCTCGCCCATGTCCGGGCGAAGGTCAGAGTCGCTTACGTTAAGAGGAACCCTACAGTCCCAGGCAGGAGATAGCGAAGAGTCTTTGAAGTCGGCCATTTCGCCCCTGCGGGTATCGTAGAGCATGAGAGACCACCAGAGTCTCCGGCGCATCTCGGCCTCGAAGACGGAGTATTTAACCAATGCGGACTCATTGTGGATGCCCATACACTGCGCAATGCGGATCGCGACTCCGAATATGCAGCATACGGACCGACGATTTACTCTAGAGCGGACAGAGAGCTAATTATCCGTCAGCAGGCATAAGACGAATTGTCCGAAACACTTACCAAATAGAAGTAAAATGCGGTCAAGCAGTCGCGGTCCGTAGACTGTAAGAATCTAGCGTTCATCAGGGCCTGTTGACAGCCAAACTGATACTTCATCAACAGATTCTCCTTTGATAAACCGAACATGCTCTGGCACTCATCGGCCTCGAGGCTAACAATGGACATGCAGTATATACTGAACATGAGGGCCTCTAGGGTATTCCCAATCTTCTTCACGTTGCTGGCGGCTTCGATGATGCGAACCTGAAGGCTGGGGCTATGTGTGACCTTGAGAAGTGGATTGACGTTGTTAAGGTAGATTTGCCAGAGTCTGAAGATGTCGACGATTTCTGGGTGAAATGTAGAGATGTCGACGGCAGCTACGCGGGATCCAAACCAGATGTGGTCGTCATCAGGTAGTTGGTCCCACGCCTCCTTGACTGTGCTTTCGAGGACACTGGAATCAAGGATATTGGTCCCATTGATAGGTCCCTGGGACTGGCGAGGAGTAATTAGTTAGGACCTCAGCCTTCGCGGTTGTCTTACCTCTTGGGTCATGGCTTCCCAGATACTTCTAAGTTAGGTTAGTAGTGTTTGGTTGGTCGTGGTTGCAACAGAAAAGGGCAACGTACTTGGCCTCATATGCGCTTTCAGGATTCGGGGATGCAGATGGCCATCCATCAGTAGGCCCGGCTTCTGTCTGCTCATCATCCGACTGGCAACAATCCACTAGAGACTCCTTCTCTCCAAGCCCAGGACTTTTATGGAGAGGGTCGAATCTGACATTATTGCGACGGAGCAGATCCTCGTACTTCTGAAGCCGATCCAGGAGCTCTCGCTCTGGGAAACGCCGCCTTCGTGGGCGCGTCTTTGTCGCCGGGACACACTGCGCGTTGTTCTTGATGCAGTTCGCACAAGGAAACTTGCGGTCGCACTTGATTTTGCGTTGCTGACAGAGCACACATGCGAGGATTCTCTGCGATCTGGGAGGCTGAGACTGGGAGGGCGAGGCCTGAGGCGGACCTTGCTCAGGTGGAGGTGACATCGTGTGCTCTGATGAGGGAGAAGACAGAATGTGCGGGCCGACTTTTGGCACTGAAGCCGTCGTGACGTAGCTGTCGGGGCGTTGCTCTTTGTTCGGTGCGGTCGTTGTTATTTGTTAGGGTGAAGCTGACAGCGGCTCCGATATCTGTGAGCCTTGTTGAAACGGTCATCCATTTCAAGGCAGCAGCCGGTTCCACTTTTCCGCCGAACTTCCGATTTAGCTTCATATTACATGTCAGCCGGGATATACTTCAACTAATCTAGGTTGCTTTTTTATAATTTCCTAATAAGTTACTCCTTGACGTTAAAGGAATTCGTGAAAGGTCTCGATAATACCTTAAGAGGCTAATAGTATCACATAGATAAAACCCATAGTCTGCAGAATTTATCACCCAACACATACAGGGAGTTTGTGAATACTTGTCCAAGTGTAAGATTCAGAGTAGCACCATCTCTTTTCTTCGCCCACTTTTCACTCTCCCTCCGTCGCTCATAACCTTGATAACCTCAAGACGCAGACTTCTCCGTTGCCTTGTTACGATGAGTTAGGTGGACCTTGAGCGGCGGCTTCTCCCACAGGCCGTACATGGGCTGATCGTAAATCCAGTCCTTATCCTTGGGGTCGACAAGCTCAAAGTCAAAGTTCCAAAGAAGACGCGCAAGAATCAGACGCATCTCAGCATACCCCAGGCTATATAGAAAGTCAGCAAACATAAGCTTGTGTGGCGGCCATAGCTCTCACTTCTTTCCGAGGCAGTTGCGCGCACCGTGGGAGAAGGGCTGGAAGGCGTCCTTCTTGTCGTTGGCACATCGAGGGTCTGTTCCCTCCCAGCGTTCGGGGATGAAAGACTCGGGCAGCGCAAAGTTATCGGGGTTGTGGTAGGTAGCCCAGTGCCAGACCCAGGCAACTGTCTAAAGGTGAAATATCAGCACGCAAACTTGGCAGCAATTAGATGCTACGCGGCTTGACTCACATTGCCAGGCAGATACTTGCCAGAAACTGTCTGGCCCATTGGGTTGATAGAACGGGGAACAGAGCCAGGTGCCGCAGGATAAATTCGCAGGGTCTCGTCGATAACGACCATCATGTACTTCAGCTGTTGGACGCTGATCAGGGTGATATCCTCCTCCTTAGAAAAGGTAGCGTCCAGTTCGGCGCGCAATTTGTTGAGAACATGAGGATGAGCACAGAGCAAAGAGGTAATGGCCGAGAGCCTGGTTCGATGGTCAATATATCAGTTGGTCCCAAAGAATCTAATAGAACACTTACGCGGTAGCGGTAGTCTCCGAGCCGGCCAAGATGAGGATGTCTGCGTTGTCATAGAGCTGTTTCATTGTCATCTTCGGTTTTCCATCGTCCCCGATCATTGCTTGCATAAAGTCAGGACGCTCGGAACCAAGAGCCAGCCGCTGATGAACTTTGGTCTCAGTCAAGTCTCGGGCCTCTAGGATGATCTTGCCAAAGATTCGATGAAGAATGGAGCTGAGTACAGTGTAGAGCAGTGGAGCGCATCGTTGGATCTGGCGCATAATGTGCTTCTGCTTAACTCCGCCAAAGATCATCGCCACCCAGGAATGGTACGTCGCAGACTCCAAGCAGCCGAATGGGACGCCAAAGGCCAAGTCACCGATGATATCGAAGGTGGTGTAGTTGTACCAGTCAACGACATCCATGGGCTCCTTTCGATCAGCAAAATCGTGCATGTTGTCGAAGAGAAGGTCGATGTATTTGCGAATAAGCGGCTCCTGCCTGACCATGGCTTGGGCTGAGAAGCCACGGGAGAGGATGCGGCGCTGACGGCCATGCTCCTCCGTACCCACGGCGCCGATGACGCTCTCAGGCATGTCCGAGAAGAAGCCATCTTGCTTGCTGTTTTCCAAAGTACCGGCCTTGCGATGACCATATATGTCTTTCCATGCGTTTGGGTCGGTGATACTGACCGCGTTCGGCTCTACGCGGACTATACCGCCGTACTTCTTATGTAGCTTGACGATCTTCTTATGGCCGAATCCACTGGCCTCCGCCAGAGCGAAAGGTAGAGGGGAGATAGCCCATAGTCTTGGGCCTGGAATCTTGGACAGAGGGTGGAAGTAGAGATTGTATATCGCTCTCCAGGTAAGGTAAATAGGTAACAAAAGCTGTATTCCATATTAGCATTTGAGATGTTTAGCTAGCACACCCCAGTTACGGAAAGAGTGCAATGACTGCTGCAAACTGCTTGTCCGCTTGGTGCTCTTGAGGGGATACTCACCAGTCCAGCGATTGGCAGGTAGAACCGCAGCGAGACGGCGCTACCGCCGAGTTCTAGATGGCTAAGATTTGGTGCCATGATGGAAAGCAAGTATGGTGAAATTAAGTGCTCGGGAAGGAGAGATTGTCAGGAAATATGCCCTCTTAACAAAGAGCGAAAGACCAGCACCTCAGTGCGGGCTGGGCACACCATCATTCTGTTATTATCCACATGCCAAGTAGAAGCGACCAATACTTTCGAAGTATACGCACGTCAACGTTCCCCGGTGTTTCGCATTGGCCCTGGTCAAAATGGTGTGTTGCAGTTGGCAATCTATTTTCAATGCCCTACGACCTACCCTTCTCTCTTGCGTCCACAGCAATGTGGAACATCCCCGCGGGTGCAACCGTCGGTTGTCGTGCCAAGCATGTTTCTCGGCAAAGAGCAACTGTCCGAGAATCCGAGTGGCATACTTGGCAAATTATTGCGTGTTGGGTATGAATCTAGCCTTGCCATCAGCCAGGGACAGTTGCGAGCCAAAAGGTGAACGGTGATTGCACAGATCTATTGATGATATCAGCCGTAGGTTCTAAGTTGGCAACGGCTGGATTGTTGACCACGGCATCTGTACCCATGTCCCGTGGTCCGAGCGACGGTACGCGTAACCGGAGTTCTTGCGTCTTCCGAAGAACCATGTAAACCTACTGCGTAGTAGTGTGGAGATATGGGTCTATACGTATGAGCATGCAGGTGATATCATATTCTATTTTCTCCTTCCTTTCTTGTCTGTGCACCTTCGTTAAATGCATCACTGTGCCGTGCGTCTGAGTTCGGTGATAGGACTCTCAATGGAGTTATCTCCATAGCCAATCTTGCCCTTCTCGGAGTTGCCTCTTATCTATCCCTCTATTCTTTGTGTGATATTGACCAGCTAGGCGCGGTCCTCCAGTGGTAACTCATTTGAGCCGAGTCCACTCATATTAAACCCGACCCATAGCTAAATGATGGATTGAGTAATAGTGTAAAAACTACGACGACCCTGCAATAAAGCGAGAGGCTTCAAGCATACTATTCAGCATTGTCTACCTTAATAAAGGGCCATCGGTTTATTGGAATCACACATTACCTTTTCTAGGATTTCCGCCATTTGCTAATCAGGCCGTGTTCGCCCACATCAGAGCAATTGGTGCAGGCAAACCGTGACTAGGGATGGAATAAGCCGTAGTGACCCAGCCTATAATGGCGCCTAGGAGCATCGCGAATGTCACCGGGGCATCTCTGATCATCTCGAAGAGGTGAAGGCGGGAGACAAGGTAGCGGACCAAAGCCAGTTTCGCGCAGCCCCAGTACCAAAGATGGGTATTTGCGAGACCACTGGCAGCGTCAGAAACGTGGGCCGGAATATCTCTTTCACTGCCATTTTTGCTGTCTCTGGTTGGGGAACCGAGCTGAGGATCAACGGGATTGTTCGGTTTGGGGCGAGGTCAACGATGGCTATGGCGTTGTTGACGTGTAGGTAAAGAGCGAGAATAGAGTTGGAGTTGTGTCATTTATCCTCCTTGACGGTGCATAGACTGCTCAATTCAACAGTACCCAAAAAGGTCCAGATACACGTCGCTGACGGGACAATGCAATGCCCGCTGCCAACTTCTGGAGCTGGGATCTACTCGTCGAGTTGAAACAGATAGGCCAAGGTACGTGCTTGTAGTGAAACCAAACACGTACCTTAGCCTGTTAGCGAGGTTTGCCATGTATGGTCTCGTATGGATGGTTTGAAGGTTATGACCACGGAGCAAACGACCAGGCCAATCGATCAACCTGTCAATCTTAAGGCTACGCTAAACGAGGGGCGTGAGTAAAAGAGGCAGCTCCGGCACGTTAAGCGTAAAGGTATCTTTCGCCTCCTTGTCAAACTTCTCCCCGTCTTCACCTGGCGGGAAAGACACGTTGAAACAGAGAGCAACACGGCTAAGAACCATCCGGAGCTCCATGATAGCAAGGTTTCTGCCAGGGCAGCTGAATTGGCCCCTCGAGAACGGTATCCAGGGCACCTTCTCCGGATTCAGGTTCTTCCACCTTTCTGGTCTGAACTCGAGGGCATCCTCCCAGTAGCGAGGGTCTCGGTGGATTGTAAAGGTTGGGACCGACACGATGGTATCACCGGGGATGAACACCTCATCAATTTGGATACCGGCGGCGGGAGTTAGTCGGGACAGCCCTGCCGGGACCGATGGCTTCAATCGTAGGGTTTCATAGATGATAAAGTCTAGAAATGGGATGGAATTGGCCTTCTCATACGTCCATTCCCTGTCGCCACCGGGGAACTGAGCGTGAACCAGTTTTTGAAGCTTGCAATAAGTGTTTGGATTCTTTGTCAAAAAATATAGTCTGTATAACGGTTAGTAAGAACGTTGAGAGACTGGACAGACTTGGAGAACTTGCGCATTTGCCAAAGCCACCGCCGTGGTATCGCTATATGGAACATTAGCGACCATGCAGCCACATGAATATACTAGACACTGGTTTACCTGCCAGCAATGATCATCAGACTAGAATCCTCCTGGAAGGCTCCTTCGCCAGGAGGCGCAGAACGGTCATTGTCTTCTTCAGCTCTGAGAAGCCATGAGATGACGTCTCTTGGATCCTGGTTTGAGAACTGCCTTGTTGCTATTCACAGCCTTACATGGGTCAATCAAGGGTTAATGAACTGGGGACGGACAAGACTCACGGCACGTTTAGCTTCAAGCTCTCGGCCGCACCAATCTGTGAAACGGGAGTAGCTGCCAGTGGCCCCCGGGATTTTGCTTAGCATTGACATCAGCCAAGGTACCGTTGCAAGGACTCCGATAGCAGTCATGTTGTCATGCAGGCCCTGTATAGCGGGATGCTTGTGGCCAGAGCTCAGCATGTTGAAGTCTTTCGAGAATCCTACAGAAAGCAGTCAGTGTGAATGAACACGGAGAGGCATCGGTTAACGTACCGACCTGTCCCATCACGTCGAAGGCAAAGAACATGCAGTACTGGGTAATGTCCATGGAGGAACCTTGATACCGTGCAATGTGAGAGATTAAGAGATTTACTTTGGACACAATGCGATCTTCATATACGGAGAGGGCTAGATTCGTTGTGTTAGTGCAATGCTCCGTAGAAGACTAGGCCGCATACCTCGAAACGCTAGACCTTTCATCCACGTCCTCTTTCGGAGCTTGTGAAGGGCCAAGTCGCGGGTTGAATTGACAGAGATCTTGGTGGCATCATCCGATACTTGGCTGTACCACGTCGACCTCGGGCACTGGGTAGGCTGTTCGTAAATGACCCTGATAGCAGCTTCGCGGTTGATCGATATCTCGCGGGGTCCTACAGTTGCGGAGGGTGTGAGCTGCATGTTGCGCGATGCTACAGGCTGGGCATACTTGCCAACTCGAACAAAGTCTCCGTATTGCTCATGAAGTCTTCGAATATCCTCATTGGCTTTGAGATTTGTGGCATTTTTCATAGCATAGAAGCGTGATAGCTTGGCAAGGAAAGGGCCTGGGAAATGATGCAGTCGGTGGAAGAGGGCGCGATAGAGTAGAATGCTGCTGATAAGGCCCAAGTTGAAGGCGCTCGAGACAAGGCCCATTCTGAACAGAGCCTCGACAAACCTGAACCCGCAAGCTTGAGCGTAAGTAAGCAGCAGGGCAGTAAGCACGCCGAGATACGAGAAGAATAAGGTCCACGCCCAACTGTCGATCTCGATAGGCCTGATTGCGAGATCGACGACGATTCCTGCAGAAACGAAACCTCTACCGTGAGCGGCAAAGTCGAATAAAAGGCAGAGCCAAGTGTTTGGTATAGGGCCACCATTTCGACCAAAGCCGTGTTGGGGGAATGAACAACAGAGGGGCACGACATGAGCATGAGCATTTCGGGGTCCTATGTAATCATGTAGTATCTGATTGATCAGCTCCGTTCCCGTTTCGACCCTGGACCACCCCCGCCCGCAAGTTTCCTCGGAGCCGGATTGCTCTTCCGGCTGGTGAAGCTAATGCAAGAGGATGCCAACAACCAACAACCAGCAAGCATTACCCAGAACGACGTGGTAACCATACCTTGGCTGCCCTTATCACAAGGTTATCGCAGTTAGCGACGAGTTAAGAAGCTGCCAGATAATTACACGACCATTCCATACCGGCGTGATTGCCTCGTCAACTCTACGCCCTATGTCTTTCTCTCCAACTCATATATTGAGCCAAAGGCAGGTTAAGCTTGACATCCGCTCTGTTGTACTTTTTTGCAGGAAAGGGGCATCGATGAAAGCGAAATATTTCCCAAATCGGTCTATGATATTCGCACCCTTCGACTCGCGAATTACTTTGTCCGAGTACTTCTTGAGCCTTCCAATCAAACATACTTCAAAACTAGAACATTTTTATTACCGTTTGTGATCGGCGTACTTTGGGGAGATCTTAGGAACGCACTTCACGCCTCGCAAGATGCTCAAATGCCTATTACCTACAACCACTACCCTCAGGTCCATCGCCATTGATCTGACCGACCACTCAATGGACCATCCCGGGCGTCTCGTCAAGGGCAGCACGGTAGCCAAGTTCACAAAGCTGGAAACCTTGAAGCTGGATGAAACTGCTTTTCGTTGACGCTACAGCGTTTCATCAAAACGAGACACGAGTGCAAGCACGTGTCCGACAGACATAATCCCAGGTACGGTCAAGGTGCCGGCCGTCAGGATGTACGAGCGTTCCCGCCTTTGGGAGGATGTGGCGGGACTGGCCGCAAGTGCCGACAGGCTCCCCAACCTCGAGAAACGTTCGCTGCATGCAATATTGCGTGTGGGCTCCCCGACCAGAGAGGAGACATTCGAAGAGCAAGTTTGCCAGCAGGCTCAGGTACTCCTGGAACTGTTTGCTAAGACGCATATCAAGCTGGAGGTCACTGAAAACATGTATTCCCTGCCGGATCAGTACTGATCCCATCTGGTTTTCACAATGGGGAATATTCACAACGAAACAGCCCCAGGCTTGAGGGACTATTCTTTCCCCCCCAATTGTACTTCTTCATTTCTAACTATCAACACTTGATTCTGAACGTTGCCCTCATTTGTTCGCCCAAATGCAGTGCAAACATTTCCCACTGCTCTCAGCTTCATTAGTACACCCACTGTTGCTGCACTCCTCGTCTACAGCGCATGGGCTGTCAGGTGTGGTGCTCCCCAGTAACCCATAGACTCCAAGAGGGTATCCAAAAGCTACCCCCAAATCGCTCTCCAAGCTGTGGTCCTTTCTGCTATCCATATCGTTGCTGTTCTAAGACGTTGTCCAGGATATGACTGCATGTGGTATAAGGCGTTAGCAGGTTTAGGAAATGACACCGACGAGAGGCGGCCTCATACCTTTCTTAGATATTTACACCAGAGCGAGGCTTTTTTAATCGTCCAGGTAGTACAATTGGCGCGCTTGTAGCAAGTACTGTTACACCAAAGACTGAGCGTGGCTGCTGTGATTATAATACAAGAAAAAAGAGCACTTGCCGGGAGGAAGACCAGGGTATTTATGATTATATCGCTAGAGCCTGACTAAATAAATAGTGACCGCGTGTGAAAGAAGAGGAACGGCTAGTAGAGGCATCTCCGCCGCCAATCACATTCGGCTTCATCGAACACAGGGAGGCTAATAAGCTGGCAAGTAAATATGGCATGCAAGATAAGCCTGCCAAGACCAATAAGAGCATTCAGCACAGCACCACGCATGGCTTTGCACATTTCAGCTCTCAAAACCAGTGCAGGGAAAGCCGACTCTATCCGCCTGCGACGCACCATGCACCGTCAGCCGCCATGTGACACTTGTCAAGCAGGCTCTCTACAATTGCAGCCCTTAGCCAGTAGGTTCGCAGCTGTATACACCCATAAGTCTACTGATCATTCTGCTAAGCGTTCACTTTCTGGTAAACCTGTATTTTGTGCAGAGTAAGCACTTCATAGGACAGGCTTGCATGCCACAGTTGCAATACAAGGGTATCACTTACCTGTTCAGGGTCATAATTATTCTTATGGAGATAAATGACGATTTTTTCGGCACGATTCAGGGTTACCCTATGCCCTCAGTAATGGCTAGCTGGATCGCATATCTCTCATCGAAAAATATCTTCGCCTACTCTATCCTCGTTATCGTAATCGTTCTTATCGACTGCACCACTCGTCGTGAATGAAAGAATGACTTGGCACAAGCTCCGTTCGGGAACTATCGAACCTGTTTTGCGAAGAGTCAGGATAGCTCTTGGATCCCTTTGGGCGCAATAGCTTTACAACTATGACAGTTTAGGATTGGGGCTTTTGTGCGGTGAAGATGACTACAGTCAAGCGTTTTCGAACCTAACAAGTAAAGCAAAGGATCAGAATGAGGCGTAGTAGGAATAGTACCTATTTGCAGGATATGTATATATCCATGGTAGTCGGGTTCAAATCGAAAAGATGAGCCCAACGAGAACACCTTTATAGCGGCTGGAGTTGGTTGAGTGACCACAACCCCGTCTCGTCAGTGTAAGCTTCCTGGCCCACAAATCCCCCGGTAACAGGTCCTCTACCAGCCTGCCAGAAAGGAATGTCTGCAAAAGTGTCGTTGCTGGTGATGTTCGCAACAAAGATACCAGTGTCCCCCAGGTCCCACCGGATACTCATGCCTGCGGGTGCTGGAGTGCCAGGAACGAGCGGCCATATCTGGCCCTCTCCCCAGCCCAAAGTATTGTTGGGGCTGTTCATGCAACGAGAGGTAATGACCTGCCCATCTTTCCATCTGGCAAGATATTCCGAGCTGATGTCCGTCCCGTCCTGCGCACGCGAATGCCACCACACAACGGCGTAAGGTCCCAGACGAGCGTGGCCCCAGAGTGCGGCCTGGAGCGCTTCCTGGAACGGACGGTCAACCCAGGTCTTGTCGTGGTAACCGTACCCTTAGAATGACATGGCCATGTCGTGTATCTGGAGAGACACACTTGCATTCGCGTCTGGCAATGCGTTTGTCCAAGCTACTCCTGCGATGATTTGCTCCTGGACTCCCGCCGCGTCAGTGCCACAAGAATAATGAGGCGCAGCAGGCTAAGAATATGTAGCCAGTATCAGACCACTGGAAAACTATTGTAGTAGATAGGGTCAGGGAGCACATACATTACCTTGGAGTATCATGCTCCCTCTGATACCCGCCTGAGGTGAGCTACTGGTCACGTTATAGATTGGTCTTGGCTCTAAGAGACTCGAGCCTGACCAACCGAACTCGTTACCACTAAAGTAATCTACCCGCATGCTTTTGTCCGCCCTCTGGGTAATGCTGACATTTTCGGCGTCGACTCCGTAGCTATAAGTTGTCCATTGGCAAAAGATCCAAATATGGTAGCACGATAGAGAGTTTCCGATGTAGCAACACCGTTGTCGGCTGCCCACTACACCTCGAAGTTGAACACAACAGTCTCGTTTGTCGATGGGTTCATCGCATCAAAGTACCATCTAGGCGTGTCAACTACAAGAATAGTTGTCTTGGGTGGTGACTTAGCTTACGAGTTTCATGTAGTGGCATTTGGTCAAGTTTGAAGAAGTCGGTCTGGCCCAGATATTCCGTGGTGAATTCGACCTTGGTAGTACCATTGTACCACTCATTGCCGAGTGAAATGACCCGGTCCCCGGTGCTCTAAGCAGATATCAAGCAGGCTGGTAAGCCTACCGCGGCTAGTAAATAAGCTCGAAATTGCATCACAAAGCTCAAGCGTCATGAAAGGTATTCAGGGTAAAATAGCGGCCGTGAGCTGCTTGCAAAGATACTGACGAAAGTGGAAGAAGAAGACTAGACTCCTCTGAGTAAGGTACTTGATTATATAGCATATGGGTTTGCACGTTAAAAAGGTTGAAACACTGCCACTTGTCGTAAAAGACATGGTGATTTGATTACCGAGCGATTCGAATGACGCGTATCTATCTTGAAAGTCTCCAGTACTCCATGGACAACGATGCCTGGGTAATCAATAGGGTACAGAATCGGACTCGGGCCCGGACCCGGTTTCGGTTTCGCATTTCGTCTCTCGATTGTTTTGCTTGGGGATCTATATGATGCCTATGGTTACATTAGAGGTGGGCGACCAGTGGCGGTACCTATAATTTGGGATAGCGTTAGGCATTAGAAATGAGTCCAAGGATGATCTATAAAAGTGATCTATGTAATCTTCCTTTGGACTTTTCAACTGTTGATTATTGGCTTTTAATGACCTAACGTTGCGACCCCGCTTTCTACGCACCCCTGGTTTCTGCGCACTTATATTATAACGCGTAATTATAATCCTTATACTATCACTCTACTATAATATTACTAATTATTATCTAAATCCACTTAGATTTTTATAATGAATACTTCTAAAGCTAACTATAAGGCCTTACTAAAGGAAATCCTTAAAAAGGTTAATAAAAGCTAGTTAATTTATAAACTTATAAGGTAGTATAATATTCTTAAGTTTATAATTTAGAATTAAAAGAAAAGCACTTAAAATATATATTAAAAGTATAAATTAAGTTAGTCTTTATTACTTATTTAAGAGTGCTTATTAGTTTATTAGATTATTAAAGAAGAAAAGATAGGATATACTCTATTAAGGTATAAAGTATATAAGATTATATAGGAAATTATAAACCCTAAATATATTAACTATATTATTAGGTATTACTAAGTTTTATACTTCCTTAAATATAATACTAATATTAAAATAAAGGGATTTATATTTATTAAAGCTACTTAAATGAAAAATACTACTCTTAAAGTAATCTAAGATTTTTATATTAAACTAGTATAATAATTAAAAGATAAGAATATTAAATTAAATAGGCTATTTAATTTAGATAAATATAGTATTATAAAGGGTATAATTAAAGCTAGGAAAGTTATTAGAAGTAGCCTTACTTACTAGGCTATTATCTTAGAGAGTAATTACTATAAATAGGTCTTAATTATAAAGGTAGTTAGCACTTAAGGGAGATAATTAACCCTATATATAATCTTCTTTAGGATTAACCTTTAAGTGTAATAGTTTTATAAGGATTTCTCTAACTAAGCTTATAACTATTTACTAATTAAGTAGTCTAATAAGAAGATCTATAAGAAATAGCTTTATAAGGTCTTCCTACTAGAAATAAAGCTAGTAAATATTATAATATAGAGGATTTTAGTTCTAAATAACTTTTAGGGTTATATTATAGCTTAATTCTACTTTAGGGTATAATTCTATTATATATAGATTATTTACTTAATCCCTTATAGCTTATATATTATATAGCTACTTTAGTAGTAGAAAGAAACTAAAAATAATACCCTAACTTAATAGTAATCCTTTAAGAGGGTATATAGAAAAGCATTATATAAGCATCTTTATTAATTAGCTTAAAGCTATACTAGATTATATATATATACTCTAGTAGTCTTATATTTAGTACTATCTAGTAGTAAAGTATCTTATAAGGATAATTATTAAGTTAGTAGTAGGACTAAATATTAGTAAGGTATTAATAAGGCTTACTACTAGCTTAATAACTAT